>JADRCD010226124.1:3660-23341 GCA_019843815.1 Montemys delectorum
AGAGAGAGAGAGAGAGAGAGAGAGAGAGAGAGAGAGAGAGAGAGAGACAGAGAGACAGAGAGACAGAGATAGAGACAGAGAGGCAGAGAGAGGCGGAGAGAGGCGGAGAGAGACAGAGAGGGACAGAGAGGGACAGAGAGACAGAGACAGAGACAGAGAAAGAGAAAGAGAAAGAAAGAGTTGTTTCATAAGAGATAAAGAAAAGGAAGGACCCTGCCCCTAGAAGGTTTGCAGGTGTCACTGCTATGTCACATGTACATCAGTAGGTGGCAGAGAGGAGAGATGACACGTCTATACTTAGTGTTCTGACCTATGAACATCTGAATAATTAGTAGTCTAAAATTCCCTGAAAAAAGCAGGCCTGAGATGACTACCAGTCTGGAGCCAGAGGATCCAGACAGGGAGCTAACCTGAGAGGACCACCATTCTGTTACCAGGCAGGCCCAGATTGGCTCCCATGAAGAGGGTTAAGCTGGAGACCAGAAGAAGCCCACCTGGGCCCAGGGCCCCAGGGCAAGAGTGAGCCCAAGATAGATGAAACTTGCAAAGAGACACTCAGGCAGACTTGGCTAGGAATGAGCTCAAGAAAACCACCAGGACCTTGAGTCCTGGACAGGAATTTAGCCTGAGACCACCACAAGTCTGATGTCATGCAGGCCTAGGTGGGCAGAGGATGCCTGAGATGAGCCCTGTCCTGCACCATAATGCATGAGCAGGGCATAGTACTCTTGAGATGACGGTAGACATTCAGACCTCAGGTACCACTAAGAGGAGCAAGTAAGTGGTGGAGAAATGGAAGACAAAGAGAAACAGAAAGATGTGGAAATAATATAGGAGAAAACTGGAGACCCATGAGGGTAGTGAGGGACAGCCTGATGTGAGTAGCTGGTGATGCCACCTGGGGCAGTGTCCTGGATCTGTGCTGCCACTGGGGGCGATGTCTGGGTCTGTGGCTGCAGGGGTATTTTCCAGTGGATGTCCCTGATCTGGGGACATGTTGATGTCTGAGAGCTCTGCAGAACTGGCCCTACCTCTTACCTAGGCATTCTGGGAGATCTGGCCCTGGTGACATGACAACAAGAGAGCTGAACTCACCCCTCACCAGCTATAGCATTCTGGAGAGTGGGCCAGGTACATTGTGAGAATTGCAGGTAAGCCAGACCCAAGGATACTAGTACTAGAGAGCTGGGCCTGTCACTCATCTCCTGTGTGATGGGGTGGACAACGGAGAGATACCCCTTCCTCCCTTGCCCCTCAGTACCTGTGGCAGGTGGAATACCTGGCCATAGACTCATGAGAGTAGGAGAGCTTTCCCTGCCCCTCACCAGCTGGACCACTCAGGAGAGCAGGTCCTGCACCTTGCCTGGGTAAGACAATAAATCTGACCTTTGTGGTAGTAGTGGAGACAAGCTGGCCCAGAGGATGTGAGCATGGGACATCTGGCTTGCCACTTGTCTGTCATGTAGTGACATGGGGGATGGAGAGATCCCCACTCCCAATTCCTTGCCACTTATGGAAGGCAGAAGAGCTGGCCCCAAGATTACCAGAAAGAGAGAGGAAGGGAGAGAGAGAGAGAGAGAGAGAGAGAGAGAGAGAGAGAGAGAGAGAGAGAGAGAGAGAGAGAGATGTCCCTGTCCCTCACCTGCTGCTGCATAGTAGATCTGGCCCTGGATGTGGGAGTTATAGATGAATTGGCTCTAAAGCTATGAGTGTTGGAGAATTGGCCTTGCCTCTTGTCTGTGGGGCAATGGTGTAGATGAAAGAGAGATGCTCTCCTCCCCTCTCTTGTCCCTTGCCATCTGTGGCAGCAGGATAGAGCTTGCCCTGGTTATGGGTGTTGCTGGTAACCTGGTCCCAAGGACATGATCAGCTCACATACCTCTCAGGTCCAGATCTAGGGCCTTGGATTGACCCACCCCTACATGTACTCCATCAATAAATTGCTGCAAGGTATGTAGAGGTGGGTGCTACAGATCCAAAACTCAAAGATCTTCATGACACAGGGTAATGACAGGATATCCAAAAGGAGTTCCAGTGAGGTTCCAGTATTGATAGAGTAGCAGAAGCCACAGGCCTTGTACCAAACAACCGAGTCATTGCGATGAACATTTATAAACACAGAAGTGTGGACAAAAGGGTATACTGTGGGGCACATTGTGACAAACTACAGCTTCCAATGTGAGATTTTTTTTCTCTGTTGTAGGGGAGGTTGCAAAGGGTGGAGCAAGGGTACTAGAGGAGGGGGAGATGAGTGGAATTGGGGTACATGATGTGAAATTCACAAAGAACTAACCAACCAATAAACAGATAGACAGATAGACAGACAGACCAACAGCAACTACAACAAAAGAAATGAAGGAAAACAGAGGAAGAAATAATGAAGAGAGACCTAATGCCAAGGCTGTAAATAGATTTAGAGCCTTCCCAACATATTTTATCACTTGATAGCTTAAGAAGTCAAGGCTTACAAACATGAAATGGCACTTAATGTGGCTTATTTCATTTTCTTATTCCTGGTGGAATGTTAGTACTATGGTTATTGACCTGGTATTATTAATAAATTTGTCATGTTTTATTAATATTGCATATACATCATGGTATTATAAGGTGTTTTTGCAAAGTATGGTCACCTATACATAATTTTATTTAAAGAAAAAGAATTTTTAAGAGAAAGAAGCCAGTTATCTCTTGGAAATGAGGAGGTCACGAAGTTGAGAGAGAGATGGAGTGGGAGTACCCAGGGAGAGTTGGAGGGACTAAGAGGTAGAAGTGTGTGCTCAAAATATATTTTGTAAGTGAATGGAAATTTCAAAAAATAAATAAAATATTATTTTAAAAGAGGACAATTTTATTTTGAACAGACCAAGCTAAGAAGAAAGAAGAATAGTTAAATTTTAAAAAATCTTATCAACTGTGTATCAAAATCCAAGTAGAATGCCGAGGGGATGATGGTAGGGGTTACTCCTAAGTTCTGTTTTCTAGACACATTTTACCTGGTGAAAGGTTGTTTGTGGTATTCATTAAACTTTGTCTGGGACTTCTATCTTTGCACCTAGAGGTCTCTTTCCCAAGCTCTAGTAGATGGTAGTGCCCTAACCCTCCTGCTTTGACACTACAGCCAGTCTTATTTTCTCTCAATGTCCTATAACTGTAGTAATAAAATAGCAGGAGAAACAGTGAAACTTCATCTCTGTTCCTGTTCCTAGTGATCCATTCTGCTTTTAAGAAAAGTAAAATTCAGTGTCCTCTGTGCACTTCAGCTAGTATCACCCAGTAGAAGTCAAATAGTGGTCAAGTTCTTCTTACAAGTTCCAGGATGGAACGGAAATAGCCTGGTGATGTACTCTGAGTCAGAAGTGGGTGATTCTCTATGAAAATGACATTTCCCTGTCTTTCAGAGGAGCAAACAGAAGCCCTCCAGGTGTTGCCTAGGTTTAGTTCCCTGCTGCCAACAGCAATGGGCTGAGTTCCTTGCTGTCGTTCTCTAAGCAATGGTTAGATTAAGTCAGGCAGTATTGCAAGCACACAAGGGAACCACTCTGCTTCTGAGAAAACTGAAAATGGCTGCTTGCCAGCAAATACTGGCCTTGATGGGTGCGAGAAATTGTACAGGTCTCCATAAGGGTCATGACAGTTCCCTTCCCTACAAATGCTCCAAAGAAAGACTGGGTAGACAGTGGGGGTCACTTTGGTGAAGTTTCCAAGAGAAACCTCAGCCTGAGTCTGGGGAGCCTCTGAGAAGAGGTGGGCTCAGCATCCTGCTGCCAGTGGAACCTGGAAGTCAGAATGCTGCAGCTGAGGTTTGTTATGTGTGGCACGTAGGACCACGTCCACTGGTCACAGTGCTAACGACAGTGGTTTCAAAGGTTAGAAAAGATGTGGGATGAGGAGAGAGAAGTTAATTATTTATGGCAAACACTTGAAATGCTCCAAGAATAAACTTGTATTTTCTCATTAATTTTAAAAGAAACTCGCTAAGTAGAAATAAATTATCTCTCTATATATACATTAATATATACGTTCTAATGTTTGTAATACATAATATATTGTATATAAATTCTTCAAAAATTATCATATTGTTTGAATAATGTGCTGGGAGGCAGTGCATTTCATTTGGGGGTTGTCTAGACTCCAAAGAAGGTAAATTGTGAGTCTAGAAAAAGACAGATCTGAGAAAACAACATAGTTGATGTTTTTGGTTTTTACCCTGCAGTAAGATAGGTGTGGCAAATGATGTAAATTAGTCTAGATTGCTTTGAACTAAAAACTTTTACAAAAAAGTAATTTCTTCATTGTTACAGGTTTCTTGGTGCATAGGGACAACTTAGACTAAATAGTAATATTTCTCTGTAACAAGGTCTCTGTAAAACCAGCAGACAAAAAGGCATCATGGAGAGATGCCCTCCTGTTAATTGAACACTCCTCTGTCATCAGTTTTTTGTTATTTATCAGAATGTACCAGCCCTGTTCACAGTGAAGAAGGAAGGGAGGAAGGATTTCACACATGCTGTCTGGTTTTCCTTATCTTGCCAAGTAGACCTTAAACACATTTTCCTCTTACTTATATGGACATCGTCTACTGATGTCCTTATATGGAGGCGAAGGAAATGGTCTTCTTAAAATTACCAAATACAGAAAGTGGAACAGCTCTGGAGACTGACCTGTGGATACTAGAAGTACAACACCTGAGTTTGAGTGGGAACTCACTTCAAACAGGGGATGATTTTCAGGTTCTAGAAGACCTAAGCTTAATTAAGTTAAAGGGATTAACACTGTTAAAAAGGGATGTGCTCACTATCGATGCATCATGCAGGGGGGGGGGGGAGCAAAGAAGCCCAAAGCAATCAGAGCTCCTTGAAACACTGCAAGGAAGGTGAGTGGGGACCATCAGCTCAGAACTCCATCTTTGTAGGCAAGACTATCAAAACTAAGAAGCTGAGTCCCATCGGTGAACCAATGCCTTAGGAACACAAGATAGAGTCTTTGTATGATTCCAAACTCCCATATTCTGCTTATTGTTTGGCTTCCACATAGAAATAGCTGGTTCTGATATCTCCAATATTGGGAACATTGGAGTGAGCCTGATTCAGGTTCTGGCTTTTTATGTGCTTACTAGTTTGATAATCCTAAATTGCATTGAGGGAGTGTCTGCTCTTACTCCCCTGAAAACGTTTGTGTTTTGATGCTAGAGTACTTAGTTTTGACTGTTTCCTCCTCATAGCTGAGAATCACCAGGGAAGAGAGTCTTAATGAGTAAACTGTGTTGATCAGGTTGAACTGTGTGCTGTGTCTATGGGAGAACTGTCCCGATTGTTAACTGATGTGGGAAGACTCAATCCATTATGGGCTGTGCCCTTCCCTAGGCAGAAGTTGAGTTAAGAAATCCACTCTGGCTCATAGCTCACAGGTTTGTGGTCCATTGGAAGGAGGAAAGTATGGGAGAAATACTCAGGATGTGGAGATTGGGATCTTGCAGTGGGGTCTTCTCACATTGTAGTGCACCAGAAAAACATGAGACTGCCTGGAACCAAGTATGGAGACGTAGCCTTTCAAAGGTCACCACTAGTGACCTATGTCTGCCGGAATGGCCACAGCCTCTATGCAGCGCATCCCTGGCTGAGGGGCAAGAGTTGAAAGCACAGGCCTATGGAGCTCATTTCCAATTCAAGTCCTAGCAACCAGTGATGCTTCCAAAGGAGACCAAGCAAGCAAGCTTGACCAGACTAGCTGGCTGTGACATGGGGGTTAGTTAGGGCACCTGAAATGTAATATTCTTCCTGGCATAGACACTTGTGTTGACCTCCAAGCTCGATGACTTAAGACAGAACTGGGTACCATCCAGACCTGGCTTGCACTGCGCAGAGGCAAAGCTTGTAGTTCTGCAAGCCCGAGTTACTGATTGGTCCTCAGATGGGAGTGGCTGAGAACCCAGATGGCAGGTAATGGTTAGGGGAGGCTGGCCTGGGGCTAAGCCAGGCTGCAATTGACAGCTGTGGCTATGATTCACTCCGGCAAGCATCCGTTCCACCACTAAGAACCTTACAAGCTGCATCCTCTCGTGCCAGGATTTTGTTTGTCCCACTATGTTTATTTCTTTATCTTTAACCTTATGTACTAACAATCCTTATCAGAAATTATGCTCGTGCTATTTTTCAAAGAATTTTGGTTGTTGTTGTTGCTGTTGTTTTTTAACTCGGAACTTGTTTTCCGTGCAAGATTCTTATGTCTTGGCTCTGCTTTCCCAGAGACCTTTAGCTGGGGCTAGCAGCTGAGTTAGCTCATTTTCTTTTCTCTTTAAACATCATCATTTAGGCAGTGGGCCCTGCAGGACTTGCCACAGAAATGTGATGCCTTCTGGCCTCAGACACTGTTGCAGACAGACCACTACCCCTGCTGTGTCTAGATTCAGCATTGCCTGCAGTATCTGGCAAGGTAGATTTCCTAACCCACCAGTCTCAACAAAATACTGATCACATCACTTAACACTGCACCTGTGAGAGGCTTGGAGTACATCACAGTGTGTGGGTTCCATATAGAAAATAAGCAGGTGCTGGAGAGGGTGATGCAAAAGATAACCATCCGCGTATTCCCTGAAACTATTATCTTCCTCAGGCACAGAGTTCAGGGTCCAGATACAAATTATTTATCCATAGCAATGATTATAATTGATAAAGTCTTCCTAATCAAAGGGAAAAAAACATTTTATTTTGAGGCCTCATTCCCTTCTTATTTTTTATTCATTTCCTTAACATTGAAATGCATGCACGTGTGTCTGTATGAGATTATATGCACCATGTGAATGCATGCTAGAAGGTGGCACACTAACCTTGCATTTAGAGTGTGGACTATATTGAGTGTTTGTTACTTTCTAGTCTCAAAAATCATAAAGCAGACCTTGTTAATGCAGCTTTCCCAAGTAGGTGGCTGTTTACAAGTGGCACTCTGTAGCTGGTACTTGAATTAGTGTCCATATGACCTCAAAACACGAGGTTAGCATTCTTCTGTCCTTTGTTTGATGAACCCACAGGTCTGGAGTGGTTTAAAAGATGGTCAAGTCCATGCAAAAGGAGGCAAGGAGCTGGGCAGTGAGGTGACTCCCTAAACATTCATGTGCTAAGCTATCCCATTTACCTACCTTGTGCCTGTACATATGACTCACATCTTTTAGCATCCTTCAATTAAGAAACCGCATGTGAATGCTCAGGTTTTACCTAGTTGGTCTATGAGTAAGTAAGGAAAAGAAAAGATGGCCACAAATAGACCACAGGAAGGAGATCCTGCCAAAGGAGGAACAGTTCTCCTACTCAGAACTGGGATCATCAGTAGAAGGTGCCTGGGGAGTGGGCGAGAGAAGACACCATTGCCACTAGAGTGATCTTATCTGCGTTAGAGCCTAGCAAGATGCTTGTTGCGATATCTATAATTTGCTCCACTAAATATGGCATTGAGACATCACTTCTATGAAAATACTTAGATACTTTAAGGAAGGGACAGTTATCCCCTTGAGACCTCCATAATGCTTAGCATGGTCACTTGTCCCAAGTAGATGTTTAATACATATTACTTAATGAGAGGATAAGCCTGTCCCCAAGTTATTCAGCGAAGGCACTTAGGTGCCAGTTCTCATATGTGGCAGTCGAATTCTAGTAGTGATACTGAAGGATCACATCATTGTTTGTGAAGGACACTCATCTGTGGATGGTGTAAAGAGAGCTGGGGTTTTAGTTGCTTATCAATTAAATGACATTTAGCTTTTTATGTTGTACCATTTAGCAGCAGGCTACTAATCAGAAATTCATTCAGCTCTCAATTGCTTGATAAAGTGAGACCGAAAATGGATATCATTTTAGGAAGTTGCTTTACCAAATTATTTTTGACCTGAGAAGGATATCCACCAAGCAGTGACTTGTAGAGTCTATTATGTTGAATGGCTTCTACATAATTAAAATTGTGTTTGTAGCTTAGAAACTGTCTCTTAAGACATCCTTTCTCCATAACTGAGATTGTTATATAAGGCAAACTAACTCATTCCACAGTCTGCTGCTGTTTACTGAGGGAATAAATGTATTTCCATAAAATTCAAATAAAATATTCTTATGTTCCCATCTAAGGCCATCATCTCCATCATCACTGTTGAGATGATGGCCTGATCCTCTTATTGAAGTCAAGAAAGAACAGCTTCAAGCTTCGGAGAAACACAGCCCTGATAAAGGCTAACACTGAAATCAGGATGGCCCTATGCATACAAACGTAAGCAGAAGAGGACAATAAACATAGCTTAAATAAAGCTACCTGGGCTTCAGTCCCAGCTGCCCCTCCCTTGTGCTCTGTGGGTCTCTGTTCCTGTTCATTACAAATCAAGAGGCTGGAACTCGTCCTCATTGTTATGAGGGTGAAAAGTTCCCAAGTACCATGCAGGTCTGGGAGGGACTGTATGAAGGATTGGGGCAGTAAAACAATCAAAGTGAAATGACCGGCAGGGGACACATAGATCAGCAGGTAAATTACTGCGGGTGGGATAATGCTGCTTGGAGTCCCCCGGGGTGGATCAGAAGCACAGTAGAGCCAGCATTTCAGCTCCTTGGCGGTACTTGTGCCGTGAGTTTATTTGTATTAAGCTTTGCTTTTGTTGATGGAGGGTTCTGGGCATGGGTTCTCTAATATTTCATGATGGTTGTCATGCAATTTTGGAAGTGGATTTGTATTTGCAGAGACTCACTGTCATCCAGCCTTCCATTTTTAATCACATTTTGATCTTACATTACACATGCGATGGTAGAATGATAATTAAGCTTCGTCTCACTGTCCTTTGAGGCATATTTTCTCGTACTAATTGTTGATTAACCTGCTTTTCGGTCTAGTGGTTGTTAACCCGTGACATCTTCTCGATTTAAGCACCTAGTATTTGAGGCACTGAAAAATCAGGGAAATGTCTTAAATTTTGGCTTTTGGGGACTCTCAAAAGCTGAAGGTAAGAGGCAGGGCAAGATTTGGATGAAAATATGATTACCCAGCATCAGTCTTAATCACACCGTTTGTACATGGGGACAGTTGTGGCCTGGGGGGAAGCGGGAGCTCTGAAGGTTGGCGGTTTCTCAAAGTCCTCGGTCTGGTACCTGTGGCCTGAGTCCCAGACTGGAAGTGACTGCAAACCTGAGATACAGTAGAGACTAATGTTGCTTCTCCTGAGCAGAGTCTGGAAAAGCAGCGAGTTCCCTGAGTTCTGCTGAGGGGCAAGAAACAATGAAACATCATGGCTGACCTCTAGCAAACTGACATGCTCTGCCGCTCCTGTTCTGCCCGACACAGCAGAGGTTAAGGCAGGCCCAGAATATACAAACATGACACAGAAAATCAGTACGTAGTATGTGGCCAAGGTCATGGTTTGATTATGAAATGTCTCCAACAAGCTCATGTACTTGAACGTTTGGTTCCCGGTCAGCGGTGGTGTTTTGCAACATGGAGCCTAGCTAGAGTAAGCAGATTGCTCGCGCATGAGCGTTGAGGTTTACGGTCGGGCTGCTCTTCTTAGACCAGCTCAGGTTCCTGATCCAATCTGACACAATCCCACCAGTTTAGCTCTAGACTGTTACTGTGGCAGTCAGTGTCTTTCCAACCACTATAAACCATATCTCTTCAAATCATGAGCCAGAATAAAACCTTTGCTCCCTTTAGTTTGTTCTTGCAACAAGTAGCTTAAGATACGCAAAGTGAATCAAATGCGAGGGAAATGGGATAGTCCAAGGACCGAGATCCAGTGCTCATTTCTCCTGATGCTCTGACATCCCCCGAAATTCAGATGCACCATGGGACATCAGGAGTTGATAAACATTAAGTTTTCCCACCTTAGAGACTGTGAGCTTCCTGGGGAAATTAATTTCAGTTATATGACAATAAAAAACAATGCACTTTTACACATCTGATTTGTGTACTCAAATTAGTTTCCGCCACTCAACCGCATTAATATTCATGAAACTCTGATGCAGTTTTAGTTGTCTTTGGTGCCGTTTTCAGCTCTAGTACAGCTTCTCTGATCTTAGTTTGAATTCTCAGCTCCAGTGAATGCTCCTCCTGATAGCACCTAACAGCTATTATTTATATTAATTAGGTAGATTTGTCTGTATTAGTAATAAATAACAAAGGTCACCTCACTGAATGGAATTGCATCTTTTACACATTAAGTTATCTTTCTAATCCAGGAAACGCCAAAGGGCAAGAGGTCAAGTTTTAGAATTTTATGAGTCATGATTTCTCAGTCTATGCTGTTTTGAATGAAAGACAGGGTGTGTGCAGGGTGCTATGGATATTGACAAGCCTAGATGATACCGCCGATAAAGAAAATGGAGGGCCTATGTATAATGGAATTCCATTCAGCTGTAAAGAAAATAAAATTATGAAATTTTACATAGAGTTCATAGAGTTGGAAAATATTGTCCTTAGTGAGTTGCACTCTCGATAATATGTAGATCTAAGGATATTGTCTTCAGAGGCATGTGCGTTCAATTTGGAATACCTGTACAATGCAGGGCAATTGAAAGGGACTGTTGGCTGGATTCACAAAAAAGATCTTAAGGGCGAGAAGATGGAAGAACACAGGTGATATGAAGGGAGTAACGGGAAGGGAAGGTTAGAGGGGAGGGAGACGGGAAGGTAGGGCAGAAGAGGTGGCTGATGGAGGCATCACTAATATTTAGGACATCTGAAAAAGTCACGTGGAAAACCAGTCTACATATAATCTAATTCTCCTTACTTATGCAGCCCACTACATCTACGCGTGTCAAATATTAGGATATAAGTATATTTTCTAGTCTGTTGCCATATCTCCATATGTATACCCTGTCAATAAAGCATTAATTGCCTGTTAGTTTTAAAAGTTTTCTCGCTGTTGGCAGATAGCTTGGGGGTAGGTGCTCAGAACAGAGCCTGAGAAAACAGCTTGGTCCCTAGGCCTCCAATGGCCCTCTATGTGCTTCTACTGGAGTGGTGTCTTTTCTCTGAACTTTAGCCGAGTTGTATATGCAATGGGTGATCTGAGTAAGTGATGTTCGATCTTGATTAATGCAGCGCTGCTTCCCTGGATGTTCATCCACCTTGAGAAGGAGATCAAAAGTATCCAAAGACCAGTAACTGGGGCTCAGGTATATAGAAATTATGAAAAACTGTGAATGTCAATACAGGACAATGCTAGTGACTGGTGTTATTGGTGTGCTCCGTAAGTGAAGCAGTGGATAAACAGAGGCAGTATAGAAGTGGCATTTTTGTTATCAGGGGATGCTTGATAGGTATTGTGATGCTCAGTTGTTAGAGAGCTTGATCTCCCTATAAGCGAGTGTCTTCCCATCACCACCTTCAAACACTTCATTTCCCCCCAGTTTTCTTAGTCTCTGTACAATGCAGACTGGGCCATTGCAGAAGTAGATCCCAAGACAGGACTTGGTGCAAGTAGTTTGTTGGGAGGTGAGAGTGGAGAAGAAAGAGAATAGAAGAAGAATTTTATAAGGGTGAGGTATTTCTCTCCAGTGGAAACATCTGGAAGGCTGAGCAGAGCCTGCTGCAGAGGTGCGTCCCTCTGCTCAGGCAACACAACCGTGGCATTAACAGCCTTCCCATCTCTCACTTGTTAATGGAGTAAGCTCTCCCAAATTACGGCCTGTGCCCCAGATAGGCCAGCCAGGCTTCCATGGCCAGAAAAAGCCCAAGGCTGGAGTGTCACAGATGCTTGTGGTAGGTGGCAGGTGGTGTGTATGGAAATGGAAATGGAGATGCCAAGGGGATTTGGGCAGGACACCAAGAGCATCTGCCGTACCACCCTACTCCAAGTCAGGATATTTGTGCAAGGAATCCTCTCCTAGCCTCAATTTTCCCCCACTCTCATTCTCCTCATAGGTCCTTGTAGGAAACAGTCTTGTCCATGAAAAGGTTCTTTGCACACTTCTCGTCTCTGTACCACGTCACCCATCAGCTTCTCCTCCACTGTAAGACAACACACTAAGTTGTCCTCTGGTTCTTGCTAAGCTGTTCTTTCTACTCGAAATGTATTCTTCCGCCATTTTCAACACTCCATACTCTCCTCACTACATGGAGCTTTTCATAAAGAATGTAGTCACTGTGTTCGTTTTTTCTCCAGGTCAAGTCCACATTTCTTACAGGTTATTCCATCCAAGGGCTACACTCGCACCCATGTAGCCACAATGCCTGCTCAGTTCAGGTGTTCTTCCTTCCTTTCTTACCAATCTCCTCAATGGAAACTCACTCCTACTCTGTGTGATTAGATGCCTATTCCAAAAGTGTGTGACGCTTGAGCCTGCTCGTCCTCAGCACACCTGCGATGACTACCCTGCTAGGATCTACTTCAAAGACCTTGCGTAAGGTCTAGGCAATATGATTTTGTTGCACTCTATAAGTGTTGCCTACTGACTGGTGCAAAAAGCACGTGCTGAGACATTGTGTGAATATTCCATGCCACGTAAGCTGATTGAGATTTTAATGAAGAGCTGCCATTACTATTTCTGAGCATGTTTTTACCTAAAGACTTAGTAACTATATTAAAGACGGAGCCTTTCCCTTGTACTCCCCTGAAAAGGTTTATACTTAGTGTCCCTTGTATGGTAAGGGTCCAAAATTGATTGTAAATTAAAATCCACTTGATAATTCCAAGGCCCTGTCTCTCCTGCTTTGGTGAGTGATAATTTGGAATCCCAGAGGCACATTGTTCCTTCCTAGCTGAGTTATAGCAGCAATTCAAATAGAGTACATCATTTGTTCAAAAGAAAGTAATAAATAACATTGGATCCAAATATAAAACAATAAATAAATATGTTCTAAAATTATGAAAGGCAATAAAGGTATTAAAATTAGACATTATTGGTGAGTGTGTAGAGAAAGTTTAGAAAAAAATTATTAATGTATGGGTGAATTTGGCTTTATAATATATTCAAAGATAAAATAAGCAAGTATAAAATAAATAGAGAACCACATTTACCCACAAATTGGTATGAAGGGCAAAATAAGCATAACATTTTGTGGCTGTTAATGTGTCAAAAAGAGATGAAAGAAAAGAAAACAAAATTAACAAGAAAAGAATGTTATTCACTTAAGATCAAGACATGTTAGAAGAGCATGTACCTTTAAAAAATGGCCAGTATTGAACAGAGTAGTATCAATGATCATTATACAAAGATGGCATCTTTGAAATTTGTTCTATTCATAAAGGTACAATCAAAAATCAGCCGAAGTAAATTGCTACTGTCACATTAATATATTTTATCGGCTTGTGGATTTAATTTCCAATATGTATCTAGGTTTTTTTTTTAAATGGAGCAATGGAAATAAATATTGCAGAATACAAAGTGTTTTTGTTTAAACATTAAATAGGACATTTCACTTGTTTGTTCCATTCTTCAAACAAAAAAATGCATAAAAGGCAATTAATTTTCTTGAGTATTGTCTTTAAAAAACATCAAAATAGGTTATGATTCAAGTCACAAACTTGAAGCAATAGGCTATATTCATAGCTTGTATAAACATGCATGTAAATAAGTATTATAAATTTAATGTATACCTTTATGTTTCCTATAGGTATTTAAAAATTCATGTTAATAAGGAAACATACGTAGTCATACTTAATTTCTTTCTGAAGCACTGTTGTTTCTGAAATATTGCACTGACTGGTTTTATGTCAGTTTAACACAACCTAGAGTCATTAGAGAAGAAGGAGCCTTAATTGAGGAAGTGCCTTCATGAGATCCAGCTAGAAGGCATTTTCTCAATTAGTGATCAATGGGGGAGGGCCCATCCTATTGTGGGTGGTGCCATCCCTGGGCTGGTGGCCCTTGGTTTTATAAGAAAGCAGGCTGAACAAGCCAATATGTAGCATTCCTTCATGGCCTCTGCATCAGCTCCTGTCTCCAGCTCCTGCCTCCCCGTTTGTGCCCTTCTTGAGTTCCTGTCCTGACTTTCTTTGTTGATAAACAACAATGTGGCTGTTTAAGTTGAATAAACACTTTCCTCCCCAACTTGCTTATTTTTATTTATTTTCATTTCATGTGTATGAGTGTTTTGCCAGCACATGTGCATGCAAGCTAGAAGAGGACAAAGATATAGGTGGTTGTGAGCTGACGTGGGGTGCTGGGACCTGCACCCAGTGCTCTCAACAGCTGAGCCATCTCTTGAGCCCTCCAATTTGGTTTGTGTTCATGATATTTTGTTGTAGCAATGGAAACCCTAACAAGAATAGGTATATTCCTGAAAAAAAAATGAATGCATAAAATTACAAACATGCTGTAAAATATACTGGGAAGCGACGCTTGCTAGGTACGTCTTATACACTTGTCGTAACCAAGGTGGAGGGCTGTGCGGTCAAATGAGAGCAGACATGAGCCAGTCAGCATTAACACCACGTGTAGCACTGTTCTGTGCTGGCCCATCCCTGGCGAGTGTATGATGTTCACTGCTGGGAGTCTCTTTCTGTGTTATATCGCAGTCTGGTTTCCAGTTCTGAACAATCGTGGCTGACAAAGTCTGTATTGGCAGTTAGCTGGTAAGGACAGACTCCAAGCTATCTCAGTTGGTGATAAAAATGCACGTTCATACATGTTTTCAAAGAATTTTTGGTCAAGTGGATTTAAATGAATGATGCTTTGGTATTGTGAAAGTCATATGAACCTCTAGCCGAGAATGATTGAACAGTGTTACTTTGATGTCGACTGGAAGGGGCTGAGATGTGTTCTAACTCCATGGGAGTCAAAGAAAACAGAAAAACAAGTACAAATTGTAAATGCTAATGAAGTATTTATACATAACATGTTCACAATCCAGAGACACTTATAATCTTTTTACTAAGGTTTTGGACCCTCTGGATAATAGTATGCAAACTACAGGCTTCCAGGTGTTAATGTCAAATGTTGATTCATAATAATTTATAATACAAATTGTTAAGTTAGTGATTATTAACAAAGATACTGGGATTTACAAACGAGAAACTGTATTAAAACAAGTTCTTCAGATTTCCAATAGAGGTACTTTTTATTTCTAAATCTTAAAGCTGCTCAATTGAGATACCTTTGATTTCTAAATCATAAAGCTACTCAAAATGTAATTGGTTGCCAGAGAGATGACTCTGTCATTAAGAGCATTGGATGCTCTTCTAGTGGAGCCAGATTCAATTTTTAGTGCACATATTGTAGCTCACAACCATTCGTAATTACAGTTCCATGATGTCTGGTGCTGTCCTCTGGCACTCATAGTCACTGTACACATACAATACATAGACAGATACAGACAGAACACACACACACACACACACACACACACAATAAGTCTTAATGAATATGGTTTTACTTTTATTATCCACATGAAAACTAGAATTGGAGAGGTTTCACTTGCTCAAATCCATCCCAAAGTTGGAAAAAATTGAATAACCTTAAGAATTCAGAGTTTCACAGTTATGTCTCTACCATGTAGAAGAGATTACCATGAAGCAGAGACTGATCTCCATGAGTTCACATAGTACAGGATATAAAGAATTAGGTTAGGGTCAGTGCTTTCTGAATGATATGATAATGTACCAGTCCTCACAGTGCTCCTTGGCTTCTTAATCATTTCAACATCCTGGCCCTTACTCCCTTTATTGATTCCAGAGCAGTCAATACATATCCTCTAATAAATCTGAATTTTTTTCCTTTGTGGCCATTGTATACATTCCCTGAAAATGAAGTGACTTAACTAGCTTGGATATGAGCTCTAAGTGTGTGTGTGTGTGTGTGTGTGTGTGTGTGTGTGTGTGTCTGTGTCTGTGTCTGTGTCTGTGTCTGTGTGTGTATACACACACACATGCACTCGCGTGCACGCATGTGTATGTGTGTGCACATGTGCATGTGTGCGTGTGTGGTCCTTCAGGAAAATGAGAGTTTGGTTTGTATCTGGCATTACTGGAGTTATAAGCAGAGAGCACGTCATCATGCCCATGAAGGACAGATGACAGACGGTGGTGGGCAGTAAAACAGTAAACTTTTCTGTCATCACTTGGAATCCATCACTCGCTGGAGGAAAGACTTTGGGTATCAGCCTGCTGGTGGTGAATAACAGCTGGAGATATTCAAGTGTTGGGCGAGTAGATGCCTTAAACCACACTGGGTGGCCTTAAGAAAGAAGAGAAATATGGTATTCTTAAATGAAAGACCTTAAGCTCAAGGGTTATGGCTGTGCTGGTAGAATCTTTTGATATTAACAGTTATAGACCAGGGTGGGCTAAGGAAGAATGAAAGGCTGATCATGGGCTGCCATTATGCAATATTTCTTCTTTTCAGGTTTCTGGTAGAAATGTTAAAGTATTAAATAGGACAGAATGAGACATGGAATATTGAATTAGGGATATTTGGAAAGATTTGAATGTTTTAACTAGTTATGGATGCCAAAAATCTTTAAACTTCCTTTTCTTGGCCTTAGAGAGCCATTCCTCCCTTGGTTGAGTTGGTTCTCTTGAGTTTCTAACCCTCTGTCCTTCATGTTCCTCTCAAATCAATAACTAGAGTTGATTTTCAGCAGAGTCAATTATGATGACAATCTTTATAATAGGTTTATATAACAAAACAAATCCATCTACCAATTTATGTAATAAAAGACCTAAGGGGAAAATAGATGGTGCTAAATTCTGAACCTGCTCAATCAAAAAGAAGAGAAAAATAGACTTATGTTAGTCTAATCCTTTTTCCTTGTTAAATAGAGGCATGGAACAATTATCTGAATTCATGCAGGAGGCAAAGTAGTTAGAGTGGTTTAAATGAGATGTGACTCTTTATTTTCAAAAGCTTGGCTACAGGGCTCTCAGTTGCTGGTGCTCTTTGTAAGGATAGTGAGGAGGGGTGGAGTTGCTGGAGAGAGTCTTTGGGAGTGGGCTTTGAGATTACATGGCCTTGCCTTCACTTCCAGGTCCCTCTCTGCTTTATACTTGTGGTAAAGGATGTGTGGTCTAGTTTCCAGCTAAAGCCTCCAGCTTCCCATCTCAATAGACTCTATTCTTCTGGAACTATAGACCTAAATAAACTCTTTCCTCTGTGTGTTGCCTTGGTCATGGTGTTTCATACAGGAAAAGAAAAGGAATACATATACTTGTCATTTTAATGTTTAGGTGGACTAGAAGACTGGAAACTCTACCAGAATGTGATCAGCCTAAAAAAAAGTTAAGCTCACATAAATTATTTGCCATAATATACAGAGAGAAATTGAATGGTCTCTTTTATAATATAAATCTCACGTTGTTCCTAACAGTTTCAGCAATGGATATAGAAGAAAACTCTTTCATTAAGGTTGTAAGAAATACTCTGCTGCTGGAACCAGTGCTATTACTAGTCTATGTGGTTAGCCCTTCTGTTCAGGATGCTTTCTGAGAATCACCAATATGGAGATGTCCTTGCTCTTCCCAATGGGAATGTGAACGTCCTGCAGTAGTACAAAGCAGGTGCAGAGGCTGTTTGGGCAGGCGGTCTCTAGGCGCTGGGCTTTCCACTTTCCCTAACATTGACTTATTGATCTCAAAACCTACAGATGGGAAGTGTGTGGGAGACTCATAAAGCTCCTTATCAACTCTATGTTTCCATGTGTGAGGGTAAGTTTACAAAAATAGGAGACATAGCTGCTGCACTATTTTGTAGCTTGTTGTCACTTTGGGGAGTAAATATATGCTGAAAGGGAGAGGGCATGTACACTCTTTACTTGTTTTATGATTGATACTGGCTGAAAAATGACTAATTTTTTTGGCAAAGAAAATGTCATTGTGGTTTCTCATGATCAGCGCCAAAGTTTATGGAGTTTTGATGACAAATAAACTTGACCCAAGTCCATCTCATATGAGGTCCAAGGGGCTCTGCAATGCATCTTCATTTTATCTCTACTTTCTGCATGTAGTCTACAAAAAGTCATCCCAGGCAACTGGCCATTACTCACAAGGTTTTCTATTTTATAAATAAGTATTATCTTTAAGGAAAGGACCAGAAGGGTCACTTTTCTCGAGCAACCTATCCTTTTCTACAGAATCCCACAGATTAGTTCTATCAAGAAAGGCTAGAAAGATAAGGAGTGGTCCTCTCCATCACAGTCCCACTTAACTCCCCAATTAGGCTGATGCAGAAGACAGATGGGTCTTGAAGAATGAAAGTAGATTATCATAAGCTTAATTAGGTGGCATTTCCAGGAGCAGCTGCTGTTCCAGATGTTGTCTCCTGACTAACTCCAATCAATACAGCCCCTGGCTATCAGTTCAGGCTACAGTGCAATTACCTCTACCTGGCAGTCCATAGGACCCACTAGTTCCAATGGTGGCTTGACTAGCTGGTAGGAGATTGAGATGTTTATGGACCCCAGTAGGAAATTCATGGTCAAGATGTCAAGTATTATTTTTGTAATATCTACAGCTTCTTCAGCAAACTATTTTCCTTTCCTTCCTTCTTTACTTTCATCCTTTCTTCTTTCCTCTTTTTAGTTCTTTCTTTTTTCTTTTTATAGAATTCGATGCCTGACCTTGTGATTTTAGTTTCCTATAGTTAGCTTATTTTGAAATTATTCACCAAAAATAATAAATAACAATAATAAAATTTTATAAGCATTATATTTCTATCAGGACTAAATACACATGCAGAAATCTTGAGTGCATAAGTTAAACAGAACAGGGTTCCTCATTCTCTACATACATGTCTTATTCATGTTACCCTGCTGCTTTCTCCCAAAACCTTTAAAGTGGGTTTATGGAAGAATTCTAATGAACAATCAGTATCCTAAGGAGGAAATAAATAGACAAAAATAAAGATAGACAGGTAGGTAGATAGATTGTAGGCACACAGATAAATAAAAGCCTGGTTTATAAATATAAAATATAAATGTTTGTTTTCTGGGACCAACAAGTGTTTAGGCAACTTTACTATCAACTCAATCCAGTGTAGGTCCTAAATGGAAGAATATCTTTTTTATATTTCCTGGAAAAAGTTAAAGAATTATCTTAAATGATAATATAATTACTTAGTAAAAGTTAGTAGTTTTAAAAGGTGATGGAAAATTTGGAAATATAAGAATTTGGCTTTACAATAGTGGATAACCTTGGAATTTACATATAAGGAAGACAATGCTTGTCAGAATTCTCTGAAGAGTCACAATTAATGGTAACCCATTTCCTATATGTCAATCGTCCTTGTCTTCTAAATTTCTCAGTCCTTGCTTAATGGTCCCATTAATTATGTAACATTGATGATAGCTATGAAACCTATTATAATACGCTTAATGGCTCCCTGTTTCTTAAATGTATGTTTACCTTCCAATATCCCAAACTTAGATACTGTGATCTTATTTGAGAGAAGGTTTACATGAAGTAATTAAATTTAAATTTTGAGAATAAGATCATCTGTATGATTGATCATCTGATTGTATGAGTGAACTTTAAATCCATTGAAAAGCACCATGGGGTCTTGGGATAGACCTTAGTCAATAAAGTGTCAATAAAACATTCAAAGTCATCTTAGCACAGAGACCTGAATTTGACTCTCTAGAAGGCAAGATCATAGTGCACACTTGTAATCCCATCACTGAGGCGGTGGAGACAGAGGCTCAATAACGAGCCAGCCTCAACCTAGTCTACTTTCTGAGTTCCAAGCTAATGCAAGGGCTGGTCTTGAAGGAAAGAGAGAGAGAGAGA
>JADRCD010226126.1:6567-27162 GCA_019843815.1 Montemys delectorum
TGCTATACACAGCAAGTACCAGGTTACCCTCCACTGCTATACACAGCCAATTACCAGGTCATCCTCCACTGCTATACACAGCAAGTTCTGGGCCAGCCCTAGACTACCTCACACTCTGTTTCAAAAGGGAAAAAAAGGAAATGCTCCAACAAGGCAGTGCACTGCCCTATCTATCTGGTTCATACCTCTTTCCTGACCATCAAGGCCTGTATCTGACTGGAGAGTGAGTGAACCAGAACTGACTGCTTCATACCCTGAGTGACTAACCTGAGACAGCAAATATATTTTGACTAGACTCTTAAAGTTAAAGAGAAACAGCTGACTCCTGCCCCCCTCCCTTCTAAATAAACTATGGACATTCACAAACCTAACCCACTTTCTTTACTCCCAGAATTAGATTAGTAGTAAGAAATAAAAGCTTTTTTTACCTTACATCCTTCACAAGCATGAACTCCATAGTGGAATCCTGACGCCACATCCCCACAGACTTTACACAGTAGAACCATGCCACTAAATTCTAGGGCATAAACAGACAGAAAATAAAAGGCTGGAATAATTACTCAAGTGCTTTTTCCAATTGAATACTTTATCTCATTCAATTGTAAGTGCTTTGAAACAATACACTTACACACTTGTAACATAGAAGAAAATACTCTCTTCCTTTCTCCCCCACACCCACAGAGGCCCTTGCTTACACTAGGCAAGTACACCAAACTGCAGCCCCAGCAATAGCTGGTCTTTTCATTTTTGACAATTTTAAGCAAATTTTATAAATCTGTAGTTACCTGATACCAGAAATGCAACAAGAACTAAAAAAAAAAAAAACTAGATAAAAAATTAAGAATTCAAGCAGAGAAATTAATCAATAGAAAATGCAGGGGTGGTAATAGCTGAATAGATAGCTCAATGATTAAGAATATTTTCAGAAGACCAGGGTTTAGCTCCCCACACCCATATGATAGCTAACAATAGCATGGAACTCAGTCCCACCTAATCAAGTCTCCAAGAACACCTACACACATGGTGCACATATATTCTTCCAGGCTCCCACACATACACATAAATTTAAAAAGCAAGTAAGTAAATAAGTCTTTTCAAAAAAAAAAAAAAGAAAGAAAGAAAGAAAATGTAGGGGGTTGAAGAGATGGCTCAGCAGTTACGAGCACTGGCTGCTCTTCCAGAGGTCCTGAGTTCAATTCCCAGCAACTATATGGTGGCTCACCACCATCTGTAATAGGATCTGACGCCTTCTTCTGTTGTGTCTGAAGACAATGACAGTGTACTTACATACATAAAATAAATAAATAAATCTTTTAAGAAAGAAAGAAAGAAAGAAAGAAAGAAAGAAAGAAAGAAAGAAAGAAAGAAAATGTAAAGAAGGCTGGAGGTATAACTAGTGAAGACTGCTTGTGTAGTGAACATGAGGCCTGACCTTGATCCCCAGCATCATAAAGAAAGAAGGTGCAAAGGTTTTGAGCTGTGCTGCTTCAAATCAACAAGAGATGGGCAGGCTCCATGCCTTCTCTACCTGCCCTACTAGACCTGTTCCACCCACACCCACTCAAGTAAGCTGCCTCACTGGTCAGTGTGCTCCTGCTTGGGTTTCCTAATCCCAAATGTTCCCAACTCGTGCTTCATGAAAGTAACCCCTTCCACAACCAGCAAACATTACCACAAAGACAAGGCTCAATACTAGGAGTCTAGCAGAAAGGCATATAAGTGTGTAGTAAAGGGAAGACGAAACATGGCTAGGTCACTGTGATGGTTTGAATATGCTTGGGCCAGGGAGTGACACTATTAGGAGATGTGGCCTTGTTGGAATAGGTGTGTCACTGTGGGAGTGGGCTTTAATACCCTAGTCCAAGCTGCCTGGAAGTCAGTATTCTGCTAGCAGTCTTCAGATGAACAGGTAGAATTCTCAGCTCCTCCTGAACCATGCCTGCCTGGATGCTGCCATCATGTTCCCACCTTGATGATCCTGAACTGAACCTCTGAACCTGTAAGCCAGCCCCAATTAAATGTTGTCCTTTATAAGACTTGCCTTGGTCACGGTGTCTGCTCACAGCAGTAAAACCCTAACTAAAACAGCCACATAGGACCACATTAACAGCCATCCCCCGACAGAAACTTCTAAAGGCATCACTGATATTTTGCCTCATCACTGACCATGGCACCAAGTAACAAGCCTGGGACATAAAGGCCATCTGCATTAGTAACAACAATATAAAATACTAACGGACTTACTTGTCATTCCGCTGTGACTCTTGGTCATGCCAGGAGCACTGGGTTTGCCTGTTTTCACAGGACAATCTGTGCGGTCACTTTTCAGAACACCATCGATGCTAGAGATATCAGTGTTCTTGGGATTGCCATTGGCATCACAGTTAGAGCTATTTGGAGAAGATGGAACAGACGAGGACGAGGACTGGAAACTGTTCTCAGAACTCTCGCTGTGACAAGAGGCAGGGCTGGAGGCAGAGCTGGAGGAACTGATGTAGGCAATCACACCTCCTAGAAAACAGTGTAAGTAGACAAATACAAAATGATGCATGGATCTGATTTTACTCAGGTAAATATACTACTTTACTGAATTGTTAGAAATGTCACTAATTTCAGAAACAAAAAGTGATTGACACTATTTTTGTTTACACCAAAAGATTCTTTGTGTCATATTACTGCTTCTACAAAGTTCAAAGTTATGTTCTATTCCACTGATTTGATGATGAGATAACCTTCAGTAGCTTGTCTGTCATAAGCACACACAAACCTAAGGCTTTCCATTTTCTAACTTGAGTACCTTCCTGGTTCACACCAGCAAACTATCACAGACAAAACCTGTACTGGTCCTCAGCTTCCCCATTATTCCAGAGCTGGCTTTCCTGGCACTTAGCTGAGACAAAGGCTAATTGGGAACAGGGATTTCATTCAGAACAACAGACAAGGTCTCTCAATCTTGCTGCTCTGACACTCCCTGAAGACAGGACCCCCCAGTGAGTCCAGGGCCCACCTCTCTCTAGGATTCATCCATCACTGCACTTGTACACTCATCTCTGTGCAGACAAACTACATGTCCTCCTAACACAGTCACAGGCCATGTTAAAGAGTGGCAGAAGACACAACTGGGCAAGAACAACATTAAGGTAGATGATAACCTTATCTACCAGAGCGCCTCTCAGTAGGCCCAAAACACAACAGTGAGTTCACTGAAGTAACCTCCAAAACTCCTATGCAAACTAGCCTGGCCTCTGCAAAGCTGTAATCTTCTCAGGATGAGAAACAATGTTTAAAATTGTTCTTAGAGTATAATTTTAAACTTCTTCCCTTAAAGAGATAAAATGCTACAAGACTAACACCAAGCCAAACATACAATTTTCCCAAATAAGTAATTCTTATTTCCCAGACCAAATAAGTAATTGTCCTCTCCTCTGTCAAGGTCTGCTGTGCTTCAACCCCCATCATCAAATACTCAATGGTTCCTCAGTGTACAGCAGACACAAGAGACAATGGTCACCTTTCTCCAGCACTATATGCACCTACCATCTGTCTGCATCCACCATTTTTCCACTAGCCATAAGCAACTGGCAATGCTGCAATTCCCAGCACACTTTATAGTGATGAAGCCTACCCCACCACATACTTTTAACATCTACTTCTGCTGCCTTTGTGAAGTACACATTGACTAACAGATTCCAAGCACGGTGAAATGTAAGTGGGAAGTCAGGGGATTCCTGACAACAGTCCAGATGATGTTATACATAAGGAGTTCGAGAATATCAAGTGCAATGGGCACATTAACTTGAAAATAAAAATTATAGGAGATAAAGATATGGCTCAGTGGTAGTGCACTTTCCTAGAATGGATGAGACCCTGGGTTCAATCCTCAGTACTAATAAAAAAAAGAGTCCTAAAGATAATAGCTCTTTGGCCCAATTTTTGTAAAGATGGGATCTGTGTTTAAAAATATAAGTAAGAGATAGGAGAAGGCTACACAGGCACAGGCTTGTGTCATATTTGAGGACCAGACAGAGTTCAGATCCCCAAAACCCAGATAAGAAAACGGGTAGAAAAGGCTAGAGAGATGCTTAGCCATTAAGAGTACTTTCCTCTCTCTTGCTGAGGACCTGAATTCAGTTCTCGGCACCCACATCAGACTGCTTATAATCACCTTTAACTCCAGTTCCAGGAAATCCAACACTCTCTTATGGGCTCCACAGGGACCCCTGTACACTGCAAGTGCTCGAGTGTGCACAGCACACATATTAAAACCAATGCCAGGCTGGCATGGTGGCCTGCCTGCAATCACTGTGCATGAGAGGAGACAATAAATCTCTGGAGTCAGAATAGCGCACACAGTTTAGTAAGAAGACCCGCCTGCCTTAACTATATAAGGTAGACAGCAATCAAGGGACACACCAAACATCAGCCTCCACCCTCCACATTCCTGTGTACCTGTGCACATGCCAACACATATACACACAGAAACACATACTGAACAAATATACATACACAATAGTAGTAGTGATAATCTAGTAAAAACAAACAAACCACACAGCAAAAAGTTGAGGTTCAAACAATCCTCCCAAAGCCAGCTATTTTCATTTACAGACAAGAAAAAAAAGGCATCAGAATTGCAACCACTTTGGTCCATTGTGTTGGAATCAACTACTGGATATGTATTCAAGCACCAACCACTCACATCCAGATTGGAAACCTCTGAGGAGTAAGGCACAACCACAGCTCTCAGGGGCAGGAGACAGCATCTCCTCGGCTAGGGAACTTCTCAGTATGTAAAAATTGCACATATTTCACAAGATTTTTTTTTTTATTTATGTGCCTGAGTTTGTGTTCATGAATGTATGCCAAGTATGTGTGGGTACCCACAGAGTCCAGAAGAAGGCATAGATCAGCTGGAGTTACTGGCAGTTATGAACAGCCCAATGTGGATGCTGGGAACAAAATCTGGTCCTCTAAGTACAACAGGATGTGCTCTTAACAACTGAGCCATCTCTCCAGCTTCTACACTTCACTTTTAAAAACAAAAGTAATAATTTACTAGGCCAGGGATGATGGCACATGCCTGTATTCCCAGTACTTCAGAAGTTAAGACAAGAGGATGAGGAGTCTAAGGTCATCCTCAGGCACATATCAAATTGAGGCCAGATGAGCTTCATGAGAACCTCTCTCAAACAAATAAATTACATACATCATATATTGCAAATGCATATAGGCACACACATTAATGTAGGCAATTCCATCACCATGCCGCCCATGAAATCCATGTCTGACATCTCTTAAGGCTAGAAGCATAAATTTGCTCTTCCTGGTCAGGCCCACTACCCACATGCTATTTGGTGTGGTCCTCTCATCTGCCCAAAGGGCAGCTAACACCCCACAACTTGTGTTTTTCTTGTAATGTGATTCCGTAACCAATCATTCTGGACCAGTGGCATCAGCATCTGTCTGGGAACTTGCTAGTAATGCACACTCTCAAGCCCAGCTCTACTACATCAAAAACATGAAGAAGCTAAAGTGAGCGCTGCAACCTCTTGATCTGGAAGGCAATAGCCGATGTGGCTCTTGCTATTCCTGACTTTAAAGCAAGTGACCTCCGTTAGAAACTGAAGAAATAAATGCTCAGTGGTCAAGAGCATATACTGTTCTTGCAGAAAACAGGAGTCCAGTTCCCAGCATCCACATCAGCAGATTCCAACTGCCTTTAACTCCAACTCCAGGGGGATCCAAGTCCTCTTCTGGCCTCTGTGGGAACTCACACTCACATGCTCTTAAATTACTTTAAGGCCCAGAGAGATGGCACAGCAGTTAAGAACATTGGCTACTAAGAGGATTGAGACTTGATTGATTCCCAGCACTGACAAAGATGCTAACAACTGTTTATAACTCCAGCTCCAGGGAGTCTGACACCCTCTTCTGGCTTCCTCCAGCCCAAGGTACAGCCAAAACACCATATATATAAACAAATACTTTTTAAGCACCCAAGTATGTATCATAAGAAGAGAAGTTTTCCAACTTTGAGTTTCTTTGCATCATTAAAATATCTGTTGTCTTTTTATAACACATGCTTCCCAGTCCCTGCCCAAACTGGAGAAAGTAGCCTCAGAAATGGGCACTTTCACAGGCTCTTTGCATATAGAAATGTAAAAAATGACTACAATCAGAAAATTCAAACACAAACTGGCAAGTTGAGCATGATGGCACATGCCCCTAAATCCCAGTACTCAAGAGGCAAGGCAGGAGGGATCCTGAGTTACAGGACAACTCTGCCTCAACACTAAAACAAAACAATAAGGGGGTGGGGGGCATTAATTGGCCAGTTACAAAAGTTGGAATCTACTAAACACAACTGCCCAATTTTCTGAAATGCCATGTGAATTCAATGAAAACCTTGAAGTTTATTCTGTCCAGAGAAAGTCACTAGATCAGCTGTCTTTAGAAAACTTAAGAGATCTAAAGTGCACATCATAAATTCCAGGGTTAGCAAACTGCTACTAGGTTTACAAGTGTCTCTGCTTAGTTATTTTAGGTATTCTTAGGATACCAAGAAAATATTTTCCCAGTGGAGTATCTCACAGCTCTGTATCTGTAAGAAATATAGCTAATCTAGATTACTTAAAACTAGCCAAACGCACTGCTTAGGCTGTGATAAGTTTTAAAACTTCCTTTACAAAAGCTCCAAAATAAACATAAGAAAATTTCCTGGACTGTTACCATTCCAGCTCATATCTATCTCTGGTCTTCAGGAGGTTCAAGTGCTTGTATTCCACACCTTGAAGTCACTGGGACCCCTCCTGAAGCAGGTGGCTCTTCTGGTACGACCTTCAATATTGATTTTCTTGTCCTCTTCTCCTCTAGACACCAATCTACTAGCCAGATGGTTAGCAAAGTGGAGGTTAAATATAAACTTCCTAGAAGGTAAAGCTTACTCAGCAGCCCCTCTTGTGAAGAGAGGAGAGTGAGAGTCTTAAGTCCTCAGGCAGTAGTAAAGCCAACCATAAAATTACTCAATCTCCAGGTCACATTTCAGCCTTCCAACTTCCATTAGTCTATTTGCAAATGAGGAAGCTGGAGCTGAAACACTGAGGAAGGCCACAGAACTCTAGTAAGCAGCAGAACCAGGTACAAAAGTCACCAAGCCATCCAATGAGTGAGTGAGTACACAGATCGCTCTTACTGAGAAGACGTGAACAAGCAAGTTTCTTTCCATCTCACCAACCCTGCCTGAGTCATCACCCATAAAACAGAAATATCTGCCAGTAATTCAAGTCTAAAACGAAAGTGTACATAAGAGAGGTTATTATTTTTTGTGCACACAGTCTCTGATGACAAAGCAAGAAATGAAAAATCCCTGATCCAGCAAATCCCAACACTTCCAGAAACAAGCAGAATGCACTTCTTAGAGCCTTGAGCTAAAATTAACTCAGGCAGCAGCCCTCTCTATTTTTAGTTGGAAGGGGAGTGGAGCTGGGCCAGGTTCCCAGTCAGGGCTTACCCGGGGAGTCAACTAAACCAGGAGTCAATGTCCTCCTGCAGGCTGGGGTCTGCTTTCTCCTCTTCTGGGATTATCCACTCTCCTGGAAAGGAGGCTTACTACCAAGTCACAACTACACTTTCCAGTTTCATGCCTGATTTATTAGTAATTCCTCCTCACAGGTGTGCCTGTGGGTCTGGGACTCCAGTGTAGTTTGGTCTACTTCCTAAAGAGCTTTTAAAAAGTGGAGAACACTGAGCAGTGGTGCACAAAAAAGGGCAGAAGGCTGAGGGTCACACATGAGCAGTGAACAAGGCAGAGGTCAAGAGGGGCAAAGAACGCATGCACTACTAAATGATGTATCCTGTGAAAGATTATATTTTTAAGTAAGATTACAAAAAGGAGGTCTGAATATGTTAAACTAGCAGTATTTTGGTTTCTATGTAAAGACTAGAGGAGAGAAGTCAAGAACTTATCTGTGTCTGGAAAGTAAGCCAGCTTCACTAACAACAGGGTTAAAAAGAGAGGGAACCAGCAGAATGCTGACATCAAGGACTCTGACATGGGTATCAGAGCCTTTTCTCAGTCATGAGCTTATTTCTTTATTGAGTGGATCCACACATTGTCTTCAACCTCACTAGGACAGATCCCTACTTTCAAGATCCCCCAAGCCAGTGGTTCATAACCTAATGCTGTAACCCTTTAATATAGTTCCTCATATTGTGGTGACCCCAACCATAACATTATTTGTTGCTACTACATAACTATAATTTTGCTGTTATGAACTGTAATGTAAATATCTAATATGCAGGATATCTGATATGCGACCCTTACAGAAGGGTCGTTCAACAAAACCCACAGGTTGAGAACTGCTAACATTCCTTCCCGCACAGCAGTGAAGCAGCCTTTGTAGAGTCAACTTCTCACTGGGTAAGTTACTTAACTTCAATTTATGTAGCCCTTCATTTTTAGGATGCTGACAAAGTATCTTCTCTCATGAATTAACATGAGGGAAATACACCTGACACAGGGAAATTACTAACAAGACATTGTATTACTAGTCTGCCATCTTTACACATCTTTATGTAGTACTTTTCAGAGTACTGAAAAGGACACTATCCCCTCTCCTCTGCCCAACCTTTTGCTGTCCTTCCTCCTTTAATACGGCCCAGGGCTTTTCTCTATAGCTGTTATTTCCAAACAATCTTCTGAGCCCACTCAACCCACTAATTGCTCAACCGTTTTCTACTCCACCCATGACCAGTGTCACTGTTCTGCAGCTTCTCTCCAAACAGCAGTCTCTGCCTGTATATCCCTCTGATGTTCTGCCACCAACCTGAAACCTAAGAATACACTGTACAGGAACTTCTTCCTAACTTTAAGAATGTGAGCCAAAGCTGTGATTGCAAAATGGCTGCAATGAGCTCTCTTTTATAATTCTCTGGAGAATTTAGTATACACAATCACAATCCTGTGATAAAAATGTAGAGTCAATTTCTCATCTGTGAGACAAGCAAGGAGAGTAGAGACAGCATGCCATGAATCATAGGGCAGTATGATGAATGACCTCTGGTTCAAAGTGTCAACTGATAGCAATGAATTTGGTAGTGAGATAATATTTACCATACTAGAAAGGGAGGTAAAAGAAATGCTATCAGCTTCGACTCAAAGGTAGGTGGCAGCAACTGTGACATATCAGATGACAGGCCTAAACTCACTGTCAAATGAACAAGAGGAAAAGCAAGACTGAACTGCAAACTTATGTATTTCAGATCAGGCAATTTCTGAAAAACGGATGAAATCTAACTTCAAATACTTCCCGTGAAAAGGTTCCTAGCTGCCTCCAAGGCAGTATTTCAAAGGGAAAGTGTGTGTGTGTTGGAGGGAGAGGGGACAACAAAGAATTAATTTGCAGCAGGGTCCAAAGCAAAAAAAAACAATTTAAAGCATGGAAAATGCCCAAGCACTTCCACAGTAGTCTACTCACTTCTCCATCCCAGAAGGCAACAGGGGTTAAACAGGATTAGAAAAACACAAAGCAAGGACCAAGTAAGAACTGAAAATGGGCAGGGGGAAGAAGCAGTCAACAGCCACCCGAGAAAATATTCACATTCTGTAGCTCCAAAAATCAATTCTAACATTAATAATCATGTCCTCCAAAGGCTCGAATCAGAGAAACCTAACCCACCTGACCCAACAACATTATGAGGTTACAAAGCTTGAAGATTCCATGTGAAGGGCAGGGTTAGAACAGACTGAATCTACCAACCTCTAAATTTCAAGTGAAAAAAAAAGGTTCACCCTCATGTGACTGGATATTTTATATGCAGCAATGACTAAGGACTACAGGTAATCAAAAGCCATGAAATTAATTTGACCATTGGTCTAAAAAATTTATAAAACATGTTAGAACAGGCATGATTTTTAAAAGTGCAAAGAACTCAAAAATTCAAAATGAAAACTTCATTTGCTTCAGGTGTAAGGGTCATCACTGGGGTCTACTAAAGTGAAGCGGGGAAGGTGGTATTATATGACCATGTCTTTTGGGGGTTCAAACAAAAGTCAGTCCTGAAAACAAAAGGGGTTTTTTTTTTTGTTCTTTTGGCATTCGGAATGAGGACCTCACACAGTAGCCCATGCCTGCAACTTTCTGCGGCCATCTGCCTCAAACTCTTGGGCACGAAGCTAAAAGGTTTTTAACGTAAATAAAAGTTTTATATAAGGTTCTAAAATTCTAGATCACCAGTCCTCATATCACAGCGGGCAGCGTGCAGAAAAGCCCCTCCTCTCCATGCTTGAAAGGACTTCTGGGCTTAAGTCCCCCCGGAGGTGGACTGCTCTGTACACGCCGTCCATCCGGAGGGTGCTGCGCGACTCCCGCAGGTCTCTGAGCGAAAACGACCCACGCACTCCCTGCCTAGCAAGGTCAACCCTGCCCGGGTCACCCGGGGACGCGAGGGCTGCAGCGCGCACTGCGGCGGGACCGGCGCCTGAACTTGCGGCGGGTGCGCATGCGCAGCGGGCCCTGCAGTGGGCAGCCGCGGGAGACCCAGGACCGAGGCCACGTCACGGCGGAGGCCCCGGGGGCGGGGCCTCGCGCTGACTCTGGGCTCCCCAGCGGCGCCGCCCCCACGTGTCCCTCCGGCCCCGGGGAATGTGGGTCACCGCGCGGCCTCACGTGTCTCCGCCCGCCACCGCCCAGCGCGCATTATGTAATACCGCGTCACTCGCCCGCGCAGCCAACCGGCGCCCGCGCCGCCGAACGTAAACACACCGTGCACGTGGCCCGTGCGGCAGGGCCATGTGAGGGGGGCGGCCGGCGCGCGGGGAGCCCGAGTGCGGGATCCCAGCAGCCGCACGCGAGACGGACGCACGGACACGCGACCCTGCGCCCGAGCCTCCCTCCTACTCTTACCTGCGTTCAGCTCCATGGCGCTTGGCGGGGTGCGGCCCTCACCGCGCCGCCCGGGGCTGCAGGCGGTGGGGCTCGCGGGCCCGCCTCATGAGCACCGGGTGCGGGCGGCTCCTGCAGGCGGCACAAGCGCGGCGCAGCGCAGCGGCTTCCAGCGGCAGTGCTCGGCAGCGGGCACGGCAGCTGACCGGGAGGGCTCCTCGACCATGTGATCCGTGCACACCCCCCTCCTCCGCCGCCGCCGCCGGCGGTGTGGTGGCTCCGCCCGCTCCTCCTCCTCCTCTGGCCTCCCGCTGCAACCTCCAGCTCCGCCCGCTCCTCCTCTCCTCGACTCTCCCGCTCCTACTCTTGGCTCCGCCCGCTTCCTCTCTGCAGGCTCCGCCCCCAGTGCGCGGTCCTGACCTCTCCTTCCAATCCGTGGGCCCACCCGCTCCTCCCTAGACACGCCCTCTCCCTTTTCCTCCATTCCTCACGTCCTTGTTCTGGACTTTCCCTTCGCCCGACTCCGCCCCCTCTATTTGGATACGCCCCCTTCCTCCTTGGACTTGGCCCTTGGTCCCGCCCCCTCCCGAAGCTACTGTTCAAGCCTCGCCCCCTCCTCCCAGCCAGGCCCGGCCTTCCTCCCGGCTCTGGCCCCGCCCACTTCGCCTCCCTCCTCCCTCCCTCCCAGCTCCCCTCGCAGCCCCTTGTCCCTCTGCTGCAGATCTCCGGCTGCTAGAGGTTGTTTGCTCCCTCCCCTCTCTCCTCGCTCTTCCCTAGCACAAGCCAATCTGATACCCTCCGTGGCCCCACACGGTCACTGCCGCCAAGCTTTCCAGGACTCTGAGCTTGGCTAGCTTGTTCTGCCCAAAGCTCTCAATGCCTAGCTTCCGGGGTCACCAACCCTTTCTTTCCCTGCTGTCCCCTAAGATGTTTCCATCCAAGCTCATTGCCCTAAATAAACGTGGGTTGTGGTGACCCTTACATGCACATTTCCAGGGAAGACCTCAGCTCTGGATTCCCATATCCGTCAGCTTAGCTACGTTCCGTGACCTCTCATTTTAGGATGTGGACAAGTACATGCATTTTTAGAACTCAGCAAACGTATACTACAGATTAGTGCATTTCACTTTGCATGTAAATTTTCTAGAAAACTAAAATGGAAACAAATTAGATTCGTGCTGAGGTGAATCTAGGAAGATGTGTTTTGAGGTTTACATTTTAAAAGCGCTACAGATGTCGGCACTGATAGGACAGTAAGATGCAAAGTTTAGGCTTTGAGTATGACCGTTGCAAAATGCATCCCAGTTTGCGCTGAAATATAGGTATAGAATATAGGTATAGGTATAGAATGTCGGAGCATGTCGTAAGATAGACAGGTTTACGTGTGAACATTCCCCCACCTCCCGCCAACAGCAATCTTTTCTGTTGGCTAATCAGCCTGAAATGAGCAATTTAAAAGTTTTTAACAGGCTTTATTGCTGCTTTTTATTCTCTATTTCGTCTTGAGCAAACTGAGCTAGTCTACCCTCACAGTGCTTCTGCTGTTCTCCCCAAACACACCCGGGGGTGGGAGCCATGGCTGTGAGATCCGGTCTAGCCTGGGCTGTCGCTGCAACGCTAGAGTCCTCTCCAACAGTCTTTCCTCCCCAGCAGTTATTTTTAAAATAGTAAACAGACCCTAAGACTCTGCTTCTACACTGAAAAAAACTCCACAGTCTTCCTCTAATCTGCTAAGGATTCTGCCGGTGTCTCCTAAGGTCTCTGACCCAGACGCCCTCTATTTCCTTGCCTCCGGGCTTAATCATCCCCACGTGATATCACTGCAAGTTTCCCAGCTTCTATTGCAGCTTGCCTTTGCATATGAGGTACCAACTACCATCTACCTCAAGTAAAATGAGGTTAATGCAAACAGTCTAGAAAGAAGCATCACAAGTGGATCGTACTCTTTAAGGGCTGTGTACTGTATGATAGCAACTACATAGCATTTGGCATAGCAAAACTACAAGTGGGTGGAGAAGAAGATCACTGGTTGCTAGGCATTATCAGAAAAGAGATTAATAAACTGAGCCCACAGGACTTAGAGGTCAGGGAAGCTCATTCTGTATGGCACTGTTGCACTGAATACAAGTGAATGTATCTGTCAAAAAAAAAAAATCAAGGATGTCTAACATCAGGAGTTAACTAGGGCTTTGGTGGTAAAGACATGCCCATATGCCACTGTGGGGCAGAACGTTGACTGTGGGGCAAGTTGCACAGAAGGTACATAGGAACTCTTAGTACTTTCCATCCAGTTTTGCTGTAAAAAACAGATAGATGATAGATGATAGATGATAGATAGATAGATAGATAGGGGACATTAAGTCTCAAACCCAGAACAAATGGCTAACTGAGGTGCCTATTTAACATATGAAAGTAGACCTGGACACCAGGTTCTCCCAGCATCCTTCAGTCCCTCCTTGTTACAGGGTATGGCTTGCATACCCTACCCACTACCATAGTCTCCAGCCCAGAGTCTGGGCTTCCCTTTTCCCCAGCTGCCCTTCCCTATATAATCCAGCCATTTTGGTTAACCAGCCGTTTATTCTCTGATAGTAACAATCATATATATATATATATATATATACACATACATATATATATATGTGTGTTTAAAAGTATATGCAGCCACACATGTTTAAATTTTTAAGATATATAAGCATGACTCATCAATAATAATATAGATAAAAATAAGGCCTGTGCCCTAAGCCTCCAGGGTTCTTTTTATTGGGGGGGGGGGGGGTTTTCGAGACAGGGTTTCTCTGTGTGTCCCTGGCTGTCCTAGAACTCACTTTGTAAACCAGGCTGGCCTCAAACTCAGAAATCCGCCTGCCTCTGCCTCCCAAGTGCTAGGATTAAAAGCACGTGCCAGCACTGCCCGGCAGCCTGCAGGTTTTTTAAGACTGCAGACTTTCAGCACTAGCTGCTCTTCCAGAGGACCTTGGTTTGATTCCCAGTGCCCACATGGTGGCTTTACAACATCTGTGACTTCAGTTCCAGGGGATCTAACACCCTCTTCTGGCCTCTACATGCATTAAAAGGCTGTGGTACACACATATAAACAGGTAATACTCATACACTTTTTATAAAAAATAAATTAAGAAGCCTAATTCTTTCCTGCAGAAGTCTGCAGTTCCTATCAGAGAACTCCAAGCAAGGCCTGTGACTACACACTTACTAGCTACTAGAATCTCACTGGGCTTCTTACCACAGAAACAGCATCCATACTAGGTTGTTCCCAGAGTGCCAGGCTGCAGTGGGAAGTGCTTTTGCTGCTGTGCTGCCTTTGTACCGAGCCTCAGCTGTTAACACTGTGGTGTCTGTGGCTTAGCCTCTAAATTCTCAGACTACTCACAGCAGGTGTGTGCTTACTCCATTCACCATGCTGTCTTCTAACCACAGCTCAGCTGAATGATGCTGTCTTCAGAAGTTACCTTCTGAGGCATAGTTGCACATGCCTTTAATCACAGCACTCAATCAAACCTCTGTGAGTTTGAAGCCAGCCTGATCTACAAAGTGATCTAGTGCTGTTACACAAAGAAACTCTGTCTGGAAAAACCTGAAATGGATTAGATAGATAGATAGATAGATAGATGGATGGATGGATGGATGGATGGATGGGTGGGTGGATGGGGCAGGTGGGTAGATGGATGGATGGATGGGTGGATGGGGTGGGTGGGTGGGTAGTTGGATGGATGGCAGACAGACGGACACAAATGGCAGGTGGGTATGTAACTCCCAACTTCTGAAACTCAGGTAAGAAACTCTAAGCATTTGATGCTAGCCTGAGAAACATGACAAGATCTTTTTGGTTGTTTTGCTTTGTTTTGTTTTGTTTTTTATTTTGTGAGACAGAATCTCATGTAGCCCAGGCTCTAGATCATTATATAACTGAAAATGACTTTGCACTCCAGGTCCTCCCGCATCCACCTTCCAAATTCCTGGAATTACAGGCATATAACCACGATAGTATCTATTAGCTCTGTAGTGAACAACAACAAACCCAGTAGCTGGTAGGTAAATATGGACATGGCTGAAGGAGGGACGAGCCTAAATATTACCTCTCTCACAAGTCTGTTCCCAACCCCCATCACTTTTTAATTTGAACGTCTGTCTTATATATTTATTATTTATTTCAGTTGTCCAGAGTCCATTTCTCCCTCTTCTTCGTCCTCCTCCTCCTCTTCTTCCTCCTCTTCTTCCTCTTCCTTCTCCTCCCTCTCGTCCTCGTTCTCCACCTCCTCCCTTACCCCTTCTTGGTTTTCTATTTTTCAAGATGGGATTTGACTTGCCTCAAACTCAGAGATCTGACTGCCTCTGCCTCCCAAGTACTAGGATTAAAGATGTGTGTTCTGCTGAGTCCAACTGCTTCAAATCATTTTTCATCCAATTTTAGAAAACGTTTCAGGACATTAAGTTATCTCATAATTTAGTGGTTTACAATAACAGCATTTAGGATGGGGTGCAGCCCAGTGGTACAGCACTTACCTAGTAGAAGGAGGCCACGGTTCCATCCCTAGAACAACCAGATCAAAAACAAACAGAACACTAAAGAGAACCGAACACTAAAGAGGAAAAAAAAAGTCATTGGATTATGTCCGATGGAAGGCCCTTGCCTCCCAGCTGGAACTCCTCCAGCAGTCTGGCATCTTCTCTGCCCCTTCCCCTCCCCTTTGCCTCTCACCTCTGGTAGTTTCATAGCTTCAACAGATGTGTGCTACCTAGGATTCCTTGACATAACACACTGCTGTCCGAGCATTCATGGCCCCAGGGCAAGTATCCCAGGGTCAGAGCAGAAGCCAAATCACCTTTTCTGAATAAGCCCTTTGATGAACCTGTTGGCGACTTCAAGGAGACCACAGCCCACCCAAGTAAGAGGGGACATAGACCTCATTCCTTCATAAAAGAAGCATCAAGCTCACATTCTGAACATAATATAGGAAAGGATATTCCTTGGCTACCACTGTTCAAACAGCACAGCATTTTGTTGTTGGTGGTTTTTTTTTTTTTTTAAATTAGGTGTTTTCTTTATTTACATGTAAATTTCTCCTTTTTCAGTTTCCCCTCCAAAAAACAAACAAACAAACAAACAAAAACAACAAGAGCAAACTCCTCCCCCATCCCAATGCCTGCCACCCCACCCTCTCCCACTTATTGGCCCTGGCATTCCCCTACACTGGGGCACAGAACCTTCACAGGGCCAAGGACCTCTCCTCCTATTGATGATCAACTTTGCAACCCTTTACTATACACATGCTGCCAAAACAATCAGTCCCACCATGTATAGTCCTTGGTTGGCGGTTGGGTCCCTGGGAGCTCTGAGGGTACTAGTTAGTTCATATTGTTGTTCATCCTAAGGGGCTGCAAACCCTTCAGCTCCATAGAACCTTTCTCTAACTCCTTCATTGGGGACCGTGTACTCAGTTCAATGGATGGCTGTGAGCCTCTACATCTGTATTAGTCTAGTATTGTCAGAGCCTCTCAGGAGATAGCTGTATTTAGGTTGGCTTGTCCTTCCTTCAGTCTCTGCTCCACAGTTAATCTCTGCAACTCCTTCCATGGGTATTTGATTCCCCCTTTTAAGAAGGAATGAAATGTTGGTGGTGTTTTTTTTTTTTAATTTATTTAAAAGATGTGGGATTTTGTCATTGTTTTGTTTTGTTTCGAGACAGGGTCTCACTGTGTAGCCTTGGCTAATCTGGACTTCACTCTGTAGACCGGGTTGGCCATAAACTCATAGAGATCTGCCTGCCTCTGTCTCCCAAGTGCTGGGATTAAAGTGCACCACTCCCTACATCCAGGTAACCTCTTTATTTTAAGAATGCATTATTTTCCCACTCCAGCTGCCGACTTCATTTCGGTGGTTGTTCTTTCTCATTTGGTTCTTCTTGAGGCAGCGTAAGGAGAAGAGCTTCTGCAGGGTGAAACTATGAGATCTTTAAGGTTGCTGTATAATAATGTTTTCCTATTGTAAGTCACTTTGCTTCAGTAACTGACCTGCCGGTCTGAGTTCCTCTGAGGCCAGAAACTGTTTGTTTAGCACCTCATCATAAAACAGCAGGGAATAAGTGAAAAGATTTACTGTTGGTGCTCCTTTCTCTTGTGAAGCCTCTCTGGCTAAGCTGGTTAACTCTTTGTGAACCAGAGAGAAAGGAAAGGAAAAGAATTAAGGTGCTATATACAAGCAAATATACACAGACACATATACATTCAAATATTCACACACCCACACTCTGGCCAGGCCTGACTGTCACAATCAACTCCACAAGAATTCATGCATGCTTACATACATACACATATACCTACACACAAACATATAGACAGACAGACTTAAACCTTTGGATGGATGGATAGATGAATGGATGGACAGGGCAAAGCTCCCCAAGCCAAACCATTCAATTAACCAACTTTATTTCTTTTCTCTGGTCTTTTTTATACCTTTTTAGACAAAAAGTTCTTAAGAAAAATTACCTCAGAGATAAAATGTTACATAAAATGAGAGTCACAGAAGGATGTTGATATTAAGTTCAAAGCAGTGTTTTAGTATAATATAATCATTAAAAGTTCACAGCAACAGTTTTTACATGGCCTTGCCCTATCATTGTGCACACCTGTGACTTTATCCTTGAATCTAAATGTTTTTCCTTGAATGCAAAATTGTCCCACGTCTATTTCTCTTTTTAGTGTGATTATGAAATTACAATGATTATTCTCATTTTAATTTCTTATTATGCAGCCTTTACTTGCTATTCCAAGGAGTGGGCACATTCTATTCTTAATTATAATTTTTATATTACATCTTTCTAGCAACTAAGACAATCTCTAAAAACTTTCTTCCTAAAACTATTTGAATCAAATTAGGAATTCTATAGATTTATTATCTATTTGTGTATATAGCAACACTACAAGATAGTACATCTTTGTAGGTCTGCAGAGATCTGTTCAAAGGGTTAATACCTAGTGATTGTTATTATATATATAGTTATTATATATATTATATATGTTTAATAATAGCAGGAAAAATATGTTAAGAGCAAGAATCTTTCCTAAATGAATTTCTCCTGAGCCTGGCCTACCAGAGAAAATCTGTTGTAGATTATAATCCAAGGCAGACTCATCTCAGGAAGACCACCTGAGAGGTTTTTCACCTCTCCAATGATGGCTCCTAATAAGACAGAGATTAGTCTTATCTGTATTTTAGTCAAAATCATATATGTATTTGCACCATGTCTGTACAGTGCCTATGGAGGCCGGAAAAGGACACTGGACTCCTGTGGCAGCCACCTACAGCTATATACAAACAGGTCTTCTGGAGGAGAAGGGAATCGGACAGCGAGAGGAATAAATAAAAAAATGCACCGAGGCGTGGTTTCTGCTCACAGTCCAAAGTGTATTATCCAACTGAGAGATCAAGCAGACAGGCAAAACCCCGCCCCACAGCCCGCCTGCGTCTCTGGCCAAATTAGCATCTCCATGTTCATTCGGGAGGCAGGTGAAGCAGTTCCCCAAGGAAGTAGCTGTTACCAGGAACTTCGAGGCAGAGAAGTGGCAGGAACAAAAAGGGCTTTTTTAAAGTCAGGAAGCCTCGCCCCAAGTGGGCTGGGTGTTTGTGGCAAGGCAAGGTCTGAGACAGCCAGCTCCTGGCTAGGAGGAGGTAACAGACTCCCTGGAGTAATAGATGATTGTGAGCTGCTACATGTGTCATGTGGGCTGGGAACCAACCCAGGCACTCTCCAGAAGGAACAAATGCTCTTGTTCAATGAGCTCTCTGTCCAGCCCCCAGCCGACCACTTTAAAGAACTGCATAAAAACAGTCCACCTTTACTGTAAGCACCAAAGCCTTATAGGCTACATTTGTACAAGTGAGCATCCTCATCCTCTCTGACAGGCAGCATTTCCCAAGGAGTCATGTAAGGAAGGAAAACGGTGCAGAGAAAGAAATGAAATCAGGGAAGAAGTGAAGTGTTCTGGACTCTCCACTCCACACTTCACAGCCTTATGTGTTAAATGACTAGAGTTTAGTGTTGTGGGGTACCCACCAAAGGAGACTGCTCAGACATGGGTGTCTCAGTGTTCTAGTGTTGTGAAGAGACACCATGATCATAGTAGTTCTTATAAAGGAATATATTTAATTGGGCCTGGCTTAAGTGAATTCAAAGTTGTAATCCATGGTGAGAAGCAGGGCGGTCTGCAGGTCGACAGGGTGCTGAAAAAAGAACTGAGACGTCTGCATCTGAGTCTGCAGGGATCAGGAAGAGAGAGACACTGGGCCTGGCTTATTTGAAACTCTAAAGCCCACTTCCAGTGACACACTTCCTCCAGCCATGTCACACCCACTCCAATGAAGTCACACCTCCTAATCCCTGTCAAGTAATGCCACTTCCTAATGACTAAGCATGCAAACATGAGCCTATAGGGGCCATTCCTATTTAAACTTCCACAATGGGTTTAAGCCAAGAGAAAGTCTTTATTAGCTGGCCAGTGACTATACTGGAATCCCAGTGTAGCACTGAGCCTTTCTCAGGGTTCCTCTGTGTAGCCCTGGCTGACCTGGAACTCACTCTGTAGACCAGGCTGGCCTCGAACTCAGAAATCCACCTGCCTCTGCCTCCCAAGTGCTGGGATTAAAGATGTGCGCCACCACCGCCCGGCTCAGGGTGAGCTTTTAAGCACCAAAATCATATTCTGAGTCGACATACTTAAGAAAAACAGTTAGCCAGAAGCAGAATGGCAGAAGCCAAAAAGCATGGCTTTAGTACATTTAGAGACTTCCCCAGAACTGTGGACGAACGTTGATAGACTGAGTCTTTGTTTTCATCTTGGCAGGTGGTGCTGTCTATGTCCTGAGTTTTACAGCCTGAATGGCACTTCCACCAGGGAGTGAGTTGTGCTCTGTTATTTTCCCCACTGGTCTTAGTGAGTGAGTCAAATTATGGACTCATCCTTCTTTAAAGACGTTTATATAATTGGCCATAAAATGCAGGGCTCCACCTTTAATCCAGTCAGAATGAGAACTGAAGGCCCAGACAGGGCTAATAGTGGAGTCTTTGTCTTTGTCTTTTTCCTTCCTTCCTTTCTTCTTTTCTCTCTCTCTCTCTCTCTGTAGAGAGCCACACCCAAGCCGGCAGCCTCCATTAAGTCTCAGCCCATCTGCGCATGTGCTAGGGCCAAAAACGCCAAGTCACAGCCTATCCCGAGGTGTCTCATGAGGTAATGAGCAAACAGCCAATCAGAGATGAGCATGCCGCTCCAGGGCATAGATAAACAGTGTTTCTGGGGTATCGCGGGGTCGCCCTCTAGAAGAGGGAATAAAGATTGCGGAAGGATCGTGCTGTCCGTGTTTTTCCTGCCGGCTCGAACGACAGATGGTGCGGAAACGCCGGGAGTTTACCATTGCCGGCAATAAGGACAGAGATTCAGAACTGCGGAAGATAAACTCTGAGAGGCATGTTCGGTCTTGATATTCTTCACCTTTCTTTTGGTCTGGATCTGTCTCACCTTTCTCCTTGTTTAGAAGCGTCCATTCTTGTTTTGTTAGTGCTTTCTCTTTTCCTTTTGATTTCGTTTTATGTACAAGTCATGCCAGAAACAGAGGGAGATAGGAAGTTAGGAACGCAGAGAGAAAGGAGCATGCTAAAAATGAAGGCAGGTCCTTCCAAGAACGCTCAGTTCTCGGGAG
>JADRCD010226126.1:27262-39870 GCA_019843815.1 Montemys delectorum
TCTCTCTCTCTCTCTCTCTCTCTCTCTCTCTCTCTCTTTCTTCCTCTCTTTCTTTCTTCCTGATTGATTGGCACAGAAACAACAGGTTTCTCCCAAAAGCCACACATTGTTCCTTCTTATCATACAAGTAACAAGTCTAATCCTCTCCAATTTTGTAGGATCACAAGGGAATATAACTGTTGTTTTAATTCAGAAACATAAACTTTTAATACCTGAAGGTCTTGATCAACCTGTCTTCTACTAGGTTTTATAAAAATTTTTATCTCCCATGATAAAGGCTGATGTTCAATAGCTATTGAGCTGGCTCTGCCTGCTCTGACCAGAAATGGGATAAGGACAAAAACAGCTCCTTTTGCTTCCATCTTTTTCCTTTCTTCAGTACAACCAGACTGTTAAAGTAGGCACCGGTAAGCAAAGGTTAGGATGGAATATGTGTTGCTGGTCCTTAGCCACATTAGCCATCACCTCCCCTGTATCTGTCTTTCTTAAACCCCAGGTCCAAGCCTGACGGTGGTGGGGGTTGGACCATGACTCTATAGTTGTACCAAATGTAAGACCGGGAGGAGGGAAAGAGGCAGGGAATCAACATTTAGTGTCTTGGGAAATTTGGTCCAGCCGTGTTGTCAATTATCACCTCCCTCTGGGTCTGTGCACTTGAAAGCAAAGATGTGTTGACTCACCTTTGCCAATGTGAGGCTTTCAGGTCCAAGACAGTGTACCCCTGTGTCTCTGGAGGAATCAGACTCATGAGAACCAGAGGTTCCAGGTTGCTTCACAGGCAGGAGCATTGTATTCCCAGGGTGACCGTCAGGGCTCCAGGAGGACTGTCTCTCTCTAAACCAGGCAATATGGGCTGTAATTTCCATTTTTGTTTCCAAGGTCATTGGGTATTGTTCAATCTGGACAGGGTAGATGAACTGGTTAGATGAGCAATTATGGAGAACCTGGAACAACTCAGATTTGCACCCCCTAGGAGCTCCTGAACCACTGCACACTTCCCTGCTTCGAGTGGCTCTGAGACCCCTGGTGTCTTGAGGCCTGGTCTCTGGATTTCTTGCTGGAACCCCCAGAAATGTGTATTATCACCAGAGCAGACTGCTCAGGCATGAGTTTAAGCCACTAAAAAGTCTTTATTATCTGATTGTCAATTACACTGGGCATTTGGAATTCTAGTGCAGCACCAAGCCTTTCTCAGGATGAGTTTTTTGTTTGTCTGTTTGGTTGGTTTTGGTTATCTGTTTCTTATCTCATACATTGCATCCCAACCTCAGAGATCCCTCTTCTAGATCCGCCTTCCACCACTCCTCTCTCCCAGATCCACTGCTCCTTTGTTTCCCTTAAAAAATAAAAAATAAAAAAATAAAGAGCAAGCATCCCAGGGATATCCACCAAATATGGTATAACAAAAAGACTAGGCACAAGCCCTCATATTAAAGCTAAATGAGGTAACCCAATAAGAGAAAAAAGGTACCAAGCACAGGCAAAAGAGTCTAGACATCCCCACTCCCACTGTTGGAAGTCCCACAAAAACACCAAGCTACACGACCACAACCATATATGCAGAGGAGCTAGCTCAGACCTATACAGGCTCCATGGCTGCTGCTTCAGTCTCTGTGAGCCCCCATAAGTCCTGCTTAGTTGATTCAGTGGGCCATGTCCTCCTGGTGTCCTTGGCCCCTCCAGCTCCTACAATACTTCCTCCTCCTCTTCTGCGTGTTTCTCCCTAGTGTTTGGCTGTGGGTCTCTGCATCTGCTCCCATCAGTTGTAGGATATCACCTCTCTAATGACAATTGATCTATACCCCAATCTATGAGTACAGTGGAATATATTATTAGGAACCTTTTTTTTTTTAATCTTCCAGTCATTTTTGTTCAATCTTGGGTCTCTGAACTATCCCACCTCTAGTTCCTGGTCATCCAGGAAGTGTCAGTTGTGTGTTTCCTCTTGTGGTGTGAGCCTTAAGTTGGACCAGTCATTAGTTGGATACTCCCACAGGTTTTGTGCCACGGTTACCCCAGTTCTTCTTGCATGCAAGACCAATTATAGGTTGAAAGTTTTGTGACTCGGTTGGTATCCCCTTCATTCCATGGGAAGTCTTGCCTGGTTAGAGAAAATGGCAGCTTAGGCTCCATGTCTCCAGGAGTTTTTTTTCTGGGGTAAACCCCAGAGGTTCCTGGGAGTTTCCATTGCACTAGGTTTCTTCCTCAGCCCTGAAATATCCACAAATTCCAGTCATCTCTTACAGTACTCTCTCCTTCCATCCCCTTCCCCACTTCCCTCCTATCCTGTGCTACCTGCCTCCAGTCCACCCACAGAATCTGTTTTCTTTTCTCTTCCCAGGGATGTATGCATCCTTCCCTGAGCACTTCTAATTGTAGTCTGTGGATCTTAATATGACTACCCTTTACTTAATAGGTAATGCCCACTCATAAATGAGTATATACCATTATACCATGTCTGTCTTTCTGGATCTGGGTTACCTCACTCAGAATGTTTTTTTTTTTTTAGTTCCATTCATTAGCCTGCAAATTTCATGATATCAGTGTTTTTAACAGCTGAATAATACTCACATTGTGTAAATGTACCACATTTTGTTTATCCATTGTTTAGTTGAGGGACATCCAGGTTGTTTCCTGTTTCTAGCTATTATGAATAAAGCTACTAAGAACATAGTGGAGCAAATGTCCTTGGGGTAGGGCAGAGCATTCTTTAGGTATATACCTAGGAGTGGTATAGCTGGGTCTTAAGGTAGATTGATTCTCAATTTTCTGAGGAACTACAATATTGATTTCCATAGTGGTTTTAGAAGTTTACACTCCCAACCCCAGTGGAGGAGTGTTCCCCTTGCTCCACAGCCTTGCCAGCATAAGTTCTCACTTGTGTTTTTTATCTTAGCTATTCTGACAGCTGTAAGATGGAGTTCCAAAGTAGTTTTGATTTGCATTTCCTTGCACCGGAGATCTTGCCATTTTCTGATATCTTCTTCAAGTTCTTTCTTCAAAGACTTAAAGTTTTTTGTCATACAAGTCTTTCACTATCTTGGTTAGAATTACCCCAAGATCTTTTATATTATTTGTGGCTATTGTAAAAGGTACTATTTCTCTGATTTCTTTCTGAGCTTGTTTGCCATTTTTGTATAGGAAGGATACTGATTTTTTTTTAAGTTAGTCTTGTATCCAACCACTTCACTAAAGGTGTTTACCAGATGTAAAAGTTCCCTAATAGGATTCTGGGGTCACTTAGGTATATTATATGATCTGCAAATAAAGATACATTGACTTCTTCCTTTCCAATTTGTATCCTGTTGATCTTCTTCAGTTGTCTTATTGCTCCAGCTAGAACTTCAATTACTATATTGAATAGGGAGAGTGGGCAGCCTTATCTTGTTCCTGAGTCTAGTGGAATTGCTTTGAGTTTCTCTCCATTTAATTTGATATTGGCTATTAGCTTGTGTAAATTGCTTTTATTATGTTTAAGTATGTCCCTTTTATTCCTAATCTCTCCAAAACTTATATCATTAAGGGATGTTGGATTTTGTCAAAGGTGTTTGTTTGGTTGGTTGGTTTTTGGCTTTTTATTTGTTCGTTTGTTACACCTAATAAGATGATCACTTTTCTCCTTCTCCGTCGTCTTCTTCTTCTTCTTCTTCTTCTTCTTCTTCTTCTTCTTCTTCTTCTTCTTCTTCTTCTTCTTCTTCTTCTCTTTCTTCTTCTTTCAGCTTGTTTATATGGTGGATTACATTTATTGATTTTCATATGTTGAGCCATCCCTGCATCCAGGGATGAAGCCTACTTGATCATGGAGGATGATCTTTTTTTTTTCTTTCTTTTTTTTTTTTGAGACAGGGTTTCTCTGTGTAGCTCTGGCTGTCCTGGAACTCACTCTGTAGATCAGGCTGGCCTCGAACTCAGAAATCCACCTGCCTCTGCCTCCCAAGTGCTGGGATTAAAGGCACGCGCCACCACTACCCAGCGAGGATGATCTTCTTGATGCATTCTTGGATTTGGTTTGCGAGAATTTTATTGAGTATCTATGTTCATGAGGAAAATGGGTCTGTAATTCTCTTTCTTTGTTGAATCTTTGTGTGGTTTTGGTATCAGGGTGACTACGGCTTCATAAAATGAATTTAGTAATGTTATTTCTGTTTCTATTTTGTGAAATAATTTCAGAAGTATTGGCGTTAGTTCTTTCAGTCTGATAGAATTCTGTGCTGGTCCTTGCCTTTTTTCTTTTCTTTTCTTAGGAGTTGGGAAACTTTTAATGACTTCAGCTATTTCCTTAAAGGGTATAGTCTATTTTAACTGTTTATATGATCTTGATTTAACTGTGATAAGTGTTATCTATCAAGAAAATTAACCATTTCTTTTAGATTTTCCAATTTTGTGGACTACAAGATTTTGAAGTGTGTCCTTACAATTCTCTGGTTTTCCTCAGTATCTGTTATTATTTCCCCTTTTTGTTTCTGATCTTGCTGATTTGGATGTTCTCTCTATCTCTCCTTTAATTAGTTTGAATAAAAGTTTATCTATTTTGTTGATTTTCTAAATGAACCAACTCTTTGTTTCATTGATTCTTAGCATTGGTCTTTGTTTCTATTTTATTGATTTCAGCCTTCAGTTTGATTATTTCCTACTATCTACTCCTCTTGGATTATCTTATTTTTTTGGGGGGGGGGGGTCCTAGTGCTAGTATGAGATCTCTCTAATTTATTTTCCTTTCTTCTCTTCTTCCTCTAATCTTCCTCCTCTCTCTCCTTCCCCTCTTCCCCCTCCTCTTCCTTCCCACCTCCCCCTTCTGTGTAGCTCTGGCTGCCCTGGAACTTGCTTTGTAGAGCAGGCAAGGACTCAAACTCACAGAGATCCACCAGCCTCTGCCTCTGGAGTACTAACATTAAAGGTGTGTACCACCACTGCCAGCTTCCAAATTCCAATTATGTGGGTACTTAGTGCTATGCACTACTTCCATTGTGTCCCATAATGGTATGTTGTCCATTCGTTTTCATTGAATTCTAGGAAATCTTTAATTCCTTTCTTTATTTCTGCCTTAACAGCACTCATTTGGTAGAGAGTTGTTCAGTTTCCATGAATTTGTTTCTGCTGTTGAAATCCAATTTTAATGTGTGGTGGTCTGACAAGATGCAAGGGTTTATTTCAACTTTGTTGTATGTTTTGAGACTTGCTTTGTGACTGAGTATGTGGTCAGTTTTGGAGAATATTCTGTGAGGTGCTGAGAAGATGTATTCTTTGTGTTTGAGTGAAATGTCCTGTAAATGTCTGTTAAGTCCATTTGGTTCATAATGTCTCTTACCTCCAGTGTTTCTCTGTTGAATATTTGTTTGGATTATCTGTCCACTGCTGAGAGTGGGGGTATTGAAGTCTCCTACTATAAATGTGTGAGGATCAATGTGTGACTTGAGCTTTGGTAATATTTCCTTTATAAACGTGGGTGCCCCTTGTATTTGTGGCATAGACGTTAGTAATAGAAAAATCATCTTGGTGGATCTTTCCTTTGATGAATATGAAGTGTCCCTTCCTGTTTCTTTCGATTAATTTTAGTTTGAAGTCTAATGTTTTAGATATTGGAATAATTACACCAGCTTGTTTCTTAGGTCTATTTGCTTGGAAAATCTTTTTCCAACCCTTTACTCTGAGATAATGTATACCTTTGAGGTGAGGTGTGTTTCCTGTATCCATCAGAAGGATGGATATTGCCGGACAATGGTGGCACACACCTTTAATCCCAGCACTTGGGAGGCAGAAGCAGGTGGATTTCTGAGTTTGAGCTCAGCCTGGTCTACAGAGTGAGTTCCAGGACAGCCAGAGCTACACAGAGAAACCCTGTCTCAAAAAAACAACAATAACAACAACAAAAAACAAAAAACGAAAAACAAAAGAAGAAGAAGAAGAAGAAGAAGAAGAAGAAGAAGAAGAAGAAGAAGAAGAAGAAGAAGAAGGAGAAGAAGAAGAGATCTTGTTTTCACATCCATTCTGTAAGTCTAGTCTTTACTGAAGATTGAGTCCATTGTTATTGACAAATATCAATGACCAGTGGCTGCTGATTCCTATTATGATGTTGTTGTTGGTGGTGGTGTGGATGTTGGTGGTGTTGGTGTTGATGGTGTGTGTGCATGCTTTGCTTCCTTTCTTTTGATTTTGCTGGGGTGAAATTATTTATCGCCTGTGGTATAGTTAACTTTTGGCTGGAGTTTTCCTTCTAACACCTTTTGTAGGGCTGGATTTGTGGGTAGATATTGTTTAAATTTGACTTTATCATGGAGTATCTTGGTTCTTCCATCTATGGTGATTGAAAGTTTTGCTGTGTACAGTAGTCTAGCCTGGCATCTGTGGTCTCTTATAGTCTGCAACACATCTTTCCAGGCCCTTCTGGTCTAGAGTCTCTGTTGAGAAGTCAGGTGTAATTCATAGGTCTTCTTTTATTTGTTACTTGGCCTTTTTCCCTTGTAGCTTTTAATAGCCTTTCTTTGCTCTGTATGTTTAGTGTTTTGATTATTATATAGCGAGGGAACTTTCTTTCCTTGCTCAGTCTATTTGGTGTTGTGTAAGCTTCTTGTACATTTATAGGCATTTCCTTCTTTTGGTTAGAAAAGTTTTCTTCTATGACATTGTTAAAAGTATATTCTGGGCCTTTGAGCTGGTAATCTTCTTCTTAGTTCTATTATTCTTAGGTTTGGTCTTTTCATAGTGTCCCAGATTTCCTGGATGTTTTATGTCAGGAAGATTTTAGAGTTACCATTTTTTGACCTATGTCTCAATTATCTTCAATGGAAGAGAGGTTGTCTCTTCCATCTCTTGTATTCTGTTGGTGATGCTTGAATCTGTAGTTCCTGTTCCCTTACCTATTTTCTCTTTCCAGAATTCCTTCTGTTTGTGGGTCTTTTTTTTCCTTCTATTTCTAATTTCAGGTCTTAAAGAGCTTTATTTATCTCTTTCAACTGTTTGTTTGTTTTTTCTTGGCTTTCTCTAAGGTTTTGAGTTCATACTCTGTGGACTTGAGAGTCAGTGAATATTTCAGATAAAAGCCCAACTCTTTGTATTCTGAGACATCCTCTTCTGGACACTTTAGGCACCTATATCCATATGCACATACAGCCACCCCCCCACCACACACACACAATTAAAACTAAAATCTGGAGAGATAGTTTAGAGCTTCAGAGCACTGGCTACTTTTCCAGAAGACCTGGGTTCAATTCCCAGCACCCAGATAGTGCTTAATAACCATCTGTAACTCCAGTTCTTGAATATCAGACATCATCTTCTGGTTTTCTCTGGTACTGCATGCCTGTAGTACCCAGACCTACATGTAGGCAAAAATCCATATGCATAAAATTAATAAATACATCTTTAAAATTTTAAAAATAAAAATATTGTATAAAAATATAGAATAATCCTTAATAAAAAATCACCTGGCTAAGATACTTCATGGGGTGGGGATATTCATTGTCCAATCCAAAATGTATTTCTATCTATGACGTCTAGGACACACCTTCCTTTCTGTTTTGACGTGAAATAGGTTCTTGCTCCATAACTGTGGCTGACCTGGAGCTCACTATGTAGACCATGCTGACCTCAACCTTATGGCTATCCCCTTGGTTCTGCCTTCTCAGTACTCAGGTTACAGGGATTACAGATTTGTGTTGTCAGGCCACTAAATTTTTGATAGTGAGCTAAAGCAGCAGTAGCAAACAAGTAGAGACACTACAAAATCCCAGAGGTCAAATAAGGAAAAGCGAAGCCAGGTTCATTGCTGGCTTATGGATTGGAGTGTGAGGAAAGCTTCTAGGCTCTCAGAAAGCTAGCATCACCCAGACCATTACTCTGTGTGTGCAAACTACATTTTAGAACTGAGGACTCTTTGAGATTGCTTTAAATGTACAAAGAGAAGATAGGAGAATTGGATTGGAGGGTCCTACTGAATAACCTCATTCACCAGCCCTTATGCTATTGTCTATAGATTTTTAAAAAAAAATCCTGTTAGTTCAGTGTGGGGGCATCTCTGGGACAAGCTGGAAACTTGGAATGGGGGAGGCTTCTGGGTGGATGGGGGAGGCTTCTAGAAGGGTGACCCTAGCTGAGAATCTTAGCAGTGGGAGATACAGAGGCTGAAGTGGCTACCTCCTGAAGCCAGGCAGGACTTCCAGTAGAGGAACAGGGACACCAATCCACCCACAAAACCTTCGACCTAAAATCTGCCTACAAGATGTGCAGGGATAAAGATGGAGCAAAGATTGCGGGAATGGCCAACCAATGTTTGGCCCAACTTGAGGACTACCCTATGGGAGAGAGCCAACCCCTGACACTATTAATGACAGTCTTCTATGATTGCAGACAGGAACTTAGCATAACTGTCCTCTGAGAGGCTTCATCCAGCAGCTGATAGAAACAGATGCAGAGTTAGGCAGAATTCAGGGAGTCTGGTATAAGAGTTGCGGGGGGGGGGGGGGGACTGAGGGAGCTTGAGGGGTCAAGCTCAACACAAGAAGGCCTACAGAGTTAACCTGGGTCCATGGGGCTCATGGAGACTGAACCACCAAGCAAAGAGCATGCTTGGGCTGGACCTAGGCTCCTTACACATTGGTTTCCATGTGGATCCCCTAACAACTGGAGCAGGTCTGTCTGGTTCAGACTCTGTTGCCTGCCTTTGGATCCTGTTCCCATAGCTGGGCTGCCTTGTCTAGCCTCAATGGGAGGGGATTCCCTTAGTTCTGATGCAACTTGATGTGCCAGGGAGGGTTGGTACCTGTGTGTTTGGAGGGGGTGAGGCCTCCTCTTCTCCATGGAGAAGGGGAGGGGGAGTGGGGGAAGGAGAGTGAGAGAGTGGGATGAGAAGAGAGGAGGGAGGGGGTTTAATAGGTATATAAGGTGAATAAACTAATGAAAAAACCTGTTAGTTAGCAAGTCTTCTAATATAATCTGAAAGAATTTTATTTTTACAGGAGAGCAAGAATGGAAGTATTGGGCCAGCAAGGTGGTTCAGTGGGCAAAGGGTTCAACTTGTCACCAAGGCTGACCATCTGATTTTGGTCCCCAGGACGAGTATGGGGGAAGGAGAGAACAGACTTCTGCAAGTTTTCTTCTGAGCTTCTTGCAACCCACGGTACACCCTTCCCTCAGTAAACATTATTTTTTAAAAATAAAAAAGATAAGAGGATGGATGCTTTTATTGAAGGAGGAAAACTGCTCTGAAGGTTTTTACTTTTCTCAGGAAGATAGGCAAGTTGTGAATAATCACCACTGTGATTAACACAAATTCTTGCAATATTGTTCCTTGTAGGTCAACCGGATCCCTTTCTTTTGCTTTATAAATTGAGCTGAAACTGTTCCTGCTGACCCAGGAGGGCTGGCTGCCTGCCCAGAAGTGCCAGCCCTGTAAATGCTCAGTGTATAATGAGCCCATGAAAAGAGCTGAATTCAGCACAAGTAAAAGTTCAAGCTGGAACTTAAATTGTTAAGACTTTTGCAGTAAAAACGAAACAGTCAAGGGAGCTACAATATGCTGACATCACTCAAGTAACCAGGCAAGTCTTTTAATTGGCCAAAGACCCAATATCAGAGGAGACAGCTGCATAAACTGCCTTTGCTCGTCACCACTACAGAACATCAGAGTGCTATCTGCTTCATGATCAGCTTCAGCTAATTAGAGGGGTGTGTTTAGGGTGAGGAAAATGAGATATTCTTTTTTTTTTTTTTTTTAAAGATTTATTTATTTTATATATATGAGTACACACTGTAGCTGTACAGATAGTTATGAGCCTTCATCTAGTTGTTGGGAATTGACTTTACAACCTCTGCTTGGTCTGGTCAACCCTGCTCACGCCGGTAGACCCCACTCGCTCCAGTCAGACTAAGTCCCTGCTCGCTCCAGCCCAAAGATTTATTTACCATTATAAATAAGTACACTGTAGCTGTCTTCAGACGCACCAGAAGAGGGCGTCAGATCTCATTATGGGTGGTTGTAAGCCACCATGTGGTTGCTGGGATTTGAACTCATGACCTTCGGAAGAGCAGTTGGTGCTCTTACCCACTGAGCCATCTCACCAGCCCGAAAATGAGATATTCTAGTTTTCTGTGTGAGAAAATAAAGCATTTCTACATCCAAATGATTAAAGTGTTCCCCAAAAGTATTATTAGTTTTGAGGTACACAGTTATTCATTGGGGGTAGCTACTGTGTATGTATTAAGATGTTTGCAACTCTTTCTTCTTGTTATTAAACAGGATCTCATTATGTAGCCCAGCTGGCCTGGAACTTGGGATCCTCCTGCCTCAGCCTCCTGAGTTCCTAGGATTAAAGGGCTGTACCACTAGGCCAGAAGCATTTCAGGGTGTTTAGGAGCATCCACCAGCAGTATCCAGTGAATCAAGTTCATTCACTGGACTTTAGGAACAAAACTTCCATCCAGTGTGATAGACAAAAATATCTGCAAATATTGCCAAATGTCCCTGAGTGGCAATCCCTTTATCACTGTCGAGATCTACGGGCTTACAGTTGGGACAGTTTGTTGGAGTGTGTGGAAAAAGCTGAAATGGTAGATGTAGACTTCAGCAGAACAATATAGAACTCTATTTTCATTTTTTTTTCAATAAATCACTACAAACTGTGGCTTAACAAAATACAGATTTATGAGATCACAGTACTTGTAGGCTGGGGGTCCAAGACACATCTTGTTGGACTAGAATCCAGATGTGGGCAGGACTGTTTCCTGTGGGCACCCGGGGAAAGCCTCTGTATGTGATCCTGTGGTCCATGGCTGTCTGCAAAACTGGTATTGCTGGGCTTTCTGCCTGTTCTCCACTTACACCACCCTTAGATCACATTAGGCCATGGAAAATTTCCCATGTCAAAGTCAAATGAAACCTTTATCCTATTTGTTCTGTAACCCAACATGTTCACAGGTTTCAGGTTCTTGACTGTGGACAAAAGTTAAGGGGACCATTATTGCCTTAGTAACTGGCCTATTGCTGTGAAGAGACACCATGACCCGTCAACTTATAAAAGAAGTCATTTAATTTGAAGAGCTTGATTAGTTTCAGAGGGTGAGTACATGGCCATCAGAGTGGGTAGCATGGTGACAGGCAGACAGGAGGGCATGGTTCTGGTGCAATAGCAAGACTCTGCCTGAGCTAAAAGTAGACAACTAAGCACTAACAAGTTAGAGAACTATTCATTATATTGGAAAATGAGAATACTGAAATTTTCATCGTGATATTAATGATGGGTATGTTACCAGTGATGAGTTTATTGTAACAGATTTGTCCTACAAATTTGAACTAGGGATCAAGAAATATAGATCTTAACTGTTTAATTATCTTGATCTTTTCTAAATGTTTTAGTTATTTAACTGCTGAGCCATTTCTCTACTCCCAAAGAGGATTACTTTTTGAATTTTCCTTTCTAATGAGTGAGATGCTCTCTAGCTTAGTTAATAATTAACCTCTGGACCTAAGTAGTATGTTTATTCCATCACAGAACTTTAGTGATTAGATAATGCATAATTTCCTTACCAGTTGGTCCTAAACCAGCACTGCCCAATAATGTAGCTTCTTTATAGAACAAAGAGAGTTGCAAGAAATTAGTTGAGATATTTATAGCACGCCAATTAAATCATTAATTAATTTTGAATGGATGAGGCACTCTTTACTGTGATTTCAAAGTATGTATGCCAGGTACATCTTCAAAAGCAGGCTTTTTTCATCCCCCTCTCTCCCCACACAGCCCACCCCCAGACTGGTTTTTCTCTGTGTAGTCCTAGCTATCTTGGAACTTACTCTGTAGACCAGGCAGGTTGACTTCAAACTCAGAGATCCACTTGCTTCTACCTTCTGAGTGCTGAGATTAAGGGCATGCACCATACCCAGCAGCAGCAGCATGCTTTGAGGGCTTTCTGAAGCCTAAAGCATAGACCAACTGTAATATCTTGGAAGATTTGTTCCTGTGGGTTTTTCTGGGGGGGATGGAAGACTATTTATTGAGCCAGGGTATTGCTACATAGTCCAGGCTGGGCTGGAAACCATAGCAGTTTTGTTTCTGTCTTCCAAATGCTGGCATTATAGATGCACACCAGGACCAGTGTTAAGTTATTTCTAAAGGAAGCAGTGTTTCCTACTAACCCTCTATTTGTAACATACTTCTATGCAGAAATTGCACACTTGTCAGAGCTCACTGCAGACCAATAATTAAAATCTTCTAACTGGTCAGCCTTCTTAACACTGGACTAATAAGCTTCTAAAAATAAGCAAAGGACTTAATATGTATAATGTCCTACCATTTGAGAAGTAAACAATAATATACCGTAATATCTCCTGAACCAGGTGTGATGGTACATGCGTGTAATCCCACCAATACTGAAATGCTGCTAACTTGAGGCCCGTTTGGGACCCATAGGAAGGTAGTCTCAATAGCAAAGTTATTTCTTATAATTGGTAGTGTTTGCCCAGTACACACAAGGTACTAAATTCCATCCCTAGGGCTATGTAAGCTTGGTAAGGTAGCAGATATGGTGACAAACACTTGAGTTTCTATACTCAGAAGTAGAATGTCAGTTTAAGGTCTGTTGCTGTTTCAAAGTCTAAATAAAATTGATTACACCAA
>JADRCD010226127.1:0-21625 GCA_019843815.1 Montemys delectorum
GAAGAAAACCAGAATGACATGTGATGCATACGGAAGGAAGAAAAAGCAAGTGAGATGAGCAGAGTCCCTGAGAATTTGATCTGAAATAATTGAGGTTTAGGTATGGGACACAAAGATGTTTGTAAGGATTCAGAGATGTGGTTGCAAGCAAATGTGTGGAAAGCATAAAGCACTCAGTATTGGGGAAGGGGGAAATAGGGCATGTGTTGAGTATAGTCACTTTGAGCTACAGAGAGAACTCATTCAAGAGCTGTTTCTCCTCAGTGCCCTCTTTCCCATTTGCAGCCACCTGTCAATCACACCCCTAAGGGAGCACAGTGGTGTGAACAGGATCTTCCCAAGGCACTCCTTCCATTATCCTCGCTAAACCTGCTTCCGCTGTGGGGATGCACACAGATTGCTCACATTAAGAAGCAAATTGATTGTGAGCTGAGTTTTGTCTACCAACAATTTTTAATATGTAATCTTGTCATGAGTGAACGAAAGTCATTAATAATACAGTAAGCAAAATGTGCTACAGTTAACCTTAAATTATAACTTACAAAGAGCATTCTTGCAGTTTCTTCTTTGATTTATGAGCTCAGTTTATTCTATGCAAATTCATGCACAGTTTCTAATAAGAGGGAGGAGGAAAGATAAAGGAGCCTTGAATATTTTATAAGCTTTTTCCACTTACCTTAATTTAGAATTATGAGGTTGAATATGTAAGTAGAGAATAATTACCTATTACCAGTCTCCTACATAGTCTATCTATTTCAGCTCTGAACATCCTGAGCGATGCACAACATAGCTGTTTTACTACCTGTACCCCTGTGAATATGATAATTAGGCCTCCTTCAGTGTTACTTGTTGCTGACACATGAGAAGACAGACATGGTAATGTAATCAGTCAGTCCTACAGTGTTGTTTAGTGTCGCTTTTAAAAATAATATACCCATTACTCAATATTTCATTCAGCACATTTTTAAGATACCTTGCACACTGAAATTTTCCAATGTCTTTCTTCTCCCATTGTATTTAAGTAAAGAGGGCACTATAGAAACAAGTGCATTGGTGGTCTAGAAAATGGGGGATTCATCATAGAAATAGCGTGAAAGCTCTGTCCTTTCACCCACTTCCTCACACCAATCCACACCCTCTCACATATCAATAGTGTGTCTCTCTCCATACCTTATCCCTAGTGAAGACATTCTGGCTTTACACCATACCAGTGCCAAGATAAGGAGGATAAGGAGAAAGAGAAGAAAAGCCTATGGGAAGGCCTGATGGAAAAAAGCTGAAATGGATGAGTGGAGTAGAGGATATCTTGGGTTACAAATATGTTCATATGTTCAGGTGTTTACTGACTAGAACAAAGGATATCTCTTACAGGACTTAGGAGAAATTAACTGCATCACAAGAATGATGTGGTGACAACTTGAACCTCCACAGATATGTAACATTTCAGAAGACAGTGATTTTGAGGAAGGGTTTAGGAAAATCTCTTAAAGACAAGCTCAGGAGCCATTGCCTGTACTGAGGGGACATTAGCACTTCTTCCCTCCCTCCTTCTCTCTCTCTCTCTCTCTCTCTCTCTCTCTCTCTCTCTCTCTCTCTCCCCCTCCCCCTCCCTCTCCCCCCCCCCCCCCCCTCCCCCCCCTCCTCCTCCTCCTTCTCCTCCTCCTCTTATAATGGAAACTTTGTTTCTAAGAAATCTGGACCTGTGTAGAATATTGAAACTGACCAGCTCATTTAATCTAGGAAATGGGATAGAATGGTTGGGCAAGTAAGCAGTGCTAAACACTCAAATGGATTTAGAGCCAACAGACAGAATAAGTTTCTGGCCCCTGCCTACTCTTCAATGGGCTCAGCCAGACTCCCCATTGGAAAAGACATGGCATCTCAGATCTGTTTTGTCTCCTTAGATTACCAACAGAAACTCTTAAGCACCCAATGATGTGCTGAATTATCTGAAAAATAACATGGATTGAGAGTGAATTGTCCTTTGCATTAGCTAGGGCTCACGGCAAATGTGGAACTGTGGTCTTCTCACCCATCACAGTAAATGCTGATCAAATTTAACAGAGGAGCAGGCAGTTTCCAATAAAAAGAGGAAAAGGTTTTCCTCTCCTGGTAAATTGTATCATTGGATTTTGTGATAATTAGCACTTCATATTGTATTATAGTGATGGTGTCAAACCAACAGCCAAACAGAGCTAATGAGCTAAATATCTGTCAGCAGGAAGCTTCAGGTCTGATTAAGGCCGCTGCAGGTATATCTGCCTATTTCTCTCCTCTTTTGTTTCTCCATGATGGTCAGTATATCGAATTGTCAGAAACCATCAACTATTAACATGAATTTCAAAATGAGTCAAGAAAATATTACCCCTTCTCTGGATCACAAGAACACTTCAGATATACTAATAATTGATATACTAATCAAAGAGGGCCCACAAAAAATGAAAATGTACAACTCCTTTGCTAATGCCTAGTTTAAGAGAACAAAAGAACAAAACATGTCATAAATCATTCATTCTTGTCCAGCGATTGAATCAAAACAATCACAGAGCTTCATGATATAAGTCTTTATTAGTGAGATAGTCCTGGGAATTATGAGTTTACAGAGGTTTACCAAGTACCAGATACTTCATCCTATGTTTTATTTGTGTTCTTTATATAATCCGTGTGTCAGTCCTATGACAGTATTTAGGTATTCTAATTGCTGGTAAGGAAACGTAGCATCAAATGTAACTCCCTGGCCTATATTTTAACAAGTATTAGTTATTATCAAACCGTTCCTCTGGATCTAATTGTATGCTGAACACAGATTAAAGAAGAGAGAACAAAAGAAGGGAAATCTGTCCTAGCCATAAAGGACGTTTGAGTGAAGCTACAGTTATCAAGCCAAATGCGACAGCAAATAGATAAAAAACTAAAAACAGAAGAGGGAAATAACGATATGGCACAATGTAATATCAGAACTGTCACAATGCATTATATACTTGATTGTCAAATGAGTGGCAGAGAAAGAAACTGCTATTAGTTTAGAAAGGAAAGAGAAAATTGTGGGCTGAGGTGTTTCAAGAAGATTGAAGAAGAGGGGAACTGACCTTGGTCCTGAAGGATGCCTATGGTCTGGACACCATAAAGAGGTCAAGAGGGTAAAACGAGGCATTTCATATAGACCATAGAGGAAAAGAAGTCTAGGTGCAAGAAATCCTGCTCTGTTTAGGAAGCAAAAGCAGGCAGTTTATTCAGGTGGAAATGACAGTTCATTTGGATAGATAATGCATGGGACGTTAGAAACTGTTAGACAGCAGGGCCTTGAAGTGGAAAAAGAAGAACTTTGAATTCCAGTCTTTAAAAAAAAATTGAAACATGTCTTTTAGGTTACATATTTTTGGCAGCTAATTGCTAACTCCTCCAAGTGATTAGTTTGGTCACCATCTTCATACTTTCCTGGCAGAGAGCATCCTCTATTCTGTGGAATAATTACAAAAGCAGTTTCTCATGTTTTATATATTCCTTTGCACACCTTCATCTTCAAATCCAGTGCTCCTCAGCAGGTTTTGCCACAGACACACACACACACACACACTCACGCACTCATGTATGCTTCTTTTTGTATGCTTCCTTTTTTATGTAGAAACAGCAAGCTCAATTTTCATGACACACAAATACATATTATAAATTAATATGCTACATTTGTAATAAAAATGGAAGTTAGATATAAATTCTAGAAATAAAAAGCAATAAAGTAACCAAAATTTACAATTCTATTTAATTGTGTAGTCATAATTTTATGTGAGTCTTATTGATGAAATTGAAATTATTTATAATAGTAAAAGTTTCAGTAGAAGTTGTGAGGTTGTGGCTGTTTCACATTTTAGGAAGTCTTAGTCTGACACCTCATGATAAAATAATTTCTGTACCTCACTGATTTTCTAGGTTTGTACTCCTGTTCTAGGTATGAGAGCTTTCCCCATAAAGACCTTTCCCCAGGGATAAATGCACAGTCTGCTCACTTAACTTGCTTCAGCCCACAGGTTTCTCTTTCCTTTCTAAACTAATAGCAATTTCTTTCTCTAACATTCATTTCACAATCAAATTTTTACTCTCATGTGTCCATGGAACAAGCATCTCTGGGAATTTTGCTAATAAATGTGTATTTATTCAACATCTGGAATATTAGATTATTCTTCCTGATACTTTCAAGATGCAATTATAATATTTCTATCATTTTTTTTGCTAAGATATCACAGTGGCCTTGAAACATCCTCTATATTTATTCACTCTCGAAACTGAGTTCACTTTCCTCCTCACTGACTTTCTGTGGTTTGCTCCATACATTGGCATGTCTGAACATCTGGCCTCTAGTGGTGGTGCTGTTTTGAGAGTTTATGGAACAGTTTGTGACATAGGACAATTCTGATGAAGTATAGGTTGTTAGAGTAAGCTTTAATAGTTATGGACTCATCTTGCTTTGGGTCTCATCTCTGCCTCCAGGCTCATACTATATACCAGAACCACCCACATTTTCTTACCTGTATATATGTTCCAACCAGCATGCTTTCCTCACTGAGACAGACTGCACACACTGAGTTTCTCCCTTCATTATGTTTTTTCCTGTTATACAGTTTGTTACAACAAAGAGGAAAATAACTAATGTATTGACAGAGTGCAGATACATCTTTCCCTAACTTTTTTTATTAGATATTTTCTTTATTTACATGTAAATTTCTCCTTTCCCAGGTTCCCCTCCAACAAACAAACAAACAAACAAACACAACAAGAACAAACCCCTTTTGCCTCCCCACTCCCCATGCCTGCCACCCCACCCTCTCCCACTTATTGGCCCTGGCATTCCCCTACACTGGGGCACAAAACCTTCACAAGGCCGAGGTCCTTTCCTCCTATTGATGATTGAATTTGCGATCCTCTACTATACACATGCTGCCAGAACATTCAGTCCCACCATGTATAGTTCTTGATTGGTGGTTGGGTCCCTGGGAGCTCTGAGGGTATTAGTTAGTAATTGTTATTTTAGATTAGGCAGTAAATACAAGAAAGAGAAGTGTCAGCTCCACCATAGCAAAGCCACGATCCTGATCTCATGTTATTAGCATTGTTTTCAGCACAGTTTCCTTCTGAAATATTTTTACATCTCCACATACAAACAAGTAAAAATAAACCATTTATGCTGCCCCAACAAACTGTTTACATTACTGAATCCTCACCATCCAAAAGCTTCAAGTCTTCTGTGTACAATGACATCTGATCCAAGCAACGAGTAGGATTTCAAAATAATTTGTAAGTTGAGTATTAATATTTAAAAACTCACTCACCAATGCAAGTTCCAACATTTCTTACTATATCTCTGATGGTAAAGCACCACTTGAGAAATAGTAACTGTGTTGGTAGGATGACATCTCAAAACAAAGGAGTTTTAATTTGACACAAATGTCCAAACCATACATTATGATGCTATGACAATTAGAAACCCTTTTATAGATACAATATGTGTGCCTGTAAGTCGAAAGCTGTATGCCAGGCATCCAGAGAAACTTTTCACAAATAGGATAGAGCCCTAGATGAGAAGTATCATCTAGTTCTATAATTTCCTTCTCAATCCATTTCCTGATCACCTCTCCCATCATAATGTACAAACTTACCTCCAACTTTTAGTATGCATTCAACCTTTAGTATGAATTAATTTTACATTTTAGATTCCAATTTACTCAAAGTCATTGTTCCTAGAGTGACCAAAATAAAGTCAGATATATTCATCAACAAAGATGTGTGTTGATATCTAGGTCAAGTTGTTATTTTGACACAGAATCAATAAAGGGGACCATGTCCTGAATACGACTCTAAAGGCATGATTAAAATTTTAGAAAAATTTCTCAGCAAAGTCCTTTCTTTTATAACCTTTCAAAATTCTTAATAAAGGAGAATTTTATATATAAGTACTATATTTATATGTATATAATTTCTACATTTCTCCTTCCCTCCTTCTTAACTCTCTCTATACCTCTAGTCCCTCCTCTCAAGTTATTGATCTCTCCTTTAATTACTATTGGCGTGTGTGTGTGTGTGTGTGTGTGTGTGTGTGTGTGTGTGTGTGTGTGTGAGACTGAGGTGGGGGGGGCACAGAGGCTCAGAAGACCAGAGTCAGCCCTGTGAGCACCAGTGTGCTGTATACTTGCAGAGGCCATTTCTCCCAGCAATGTCTTTTCTGACTATTCAGGATGGAAATACCCTTCTGCAAGTGTCAGGTCTGTCAACTGCATTTTCATGTCTCCCCATTAAATAATCAGGATGTGATTGGGATGTTACATTTATGAGGCAGTTTTTGAAACCTCTTTGAAGATAATTGTCAGTTACTGCAGTAAAAAATGTGCCCTTCATGCGACTTCCACCCCTACTCCCCAAAGTTCCCCAACTTCACAATCTGGTGAGCTTACAATTCTTATCTCTATCATTGCATCCCACAAAGACTAAAGCAGGGGATAATTTCAAGAGGCTCAGAGGTGGGCAGAAAATAAATATACAGTTCCCTAGCTGCTATTTAACACCATAGAATTAAAGAGAATAAAGATATTGAACTACTCCTGTGCATATGCAGTCACCCACATTCTGAAATTTCCTCTGGCTCCTTTGAATATGTTTAGATGTAATCCAGTTTCTTCTGGAAAGCTGAAGTATCTTAGAAGTCACCTTTCCTATAACATTGTTAAGCTAGAATTTCTTCGTATGCAGAACTCACTACCACTACCCTATCTTCAGCTTTAAAAAATAGTCTATTCAGCTTCTGTCTTTCTCCTGGTGTGCTCATAGACATAGCAGCACACACTGTTGCACAACAGTCAATACGTCTTATATCCATATCTTTCATAAAAACAAGTGCATGCTAATGCACTTAGTGAAAGCTGCCTCCAAGGTGGCCAGGGGAAATAGTTTTAATTTATTACTAACATAAACCAATAAAAAAGACCCACACTCTCTAGGTTATAGCAAATTATTCTGCTACTCGACCTTGGATTCATTCACACCACAGTGCACAACCTTTCATGACAAAATCTGTCAGTGTCATGTAGACTTCCTAACAACTGCTGATGTCTAGTTTCCCTCACTTTTGTCATTCCCCCAAGTCTTTCCTGTACTGTATTTTTCTATAATCCATGTATTCTAAGAACATACACAAGTTCTCTGATTTGTTTTTATCTTGTTCAAAGATGTACCAGATACAATATATCAGAAAGAAAGAAAGAAAAAGAAAGATACCCAACCAAAGATCTCAATACCATGGTGTTGTTAGGCATGTTCTATGATTAAATCAAACTGTTACTATGTTTTAGTAACATAGAAAGAGTGAGTTTGCCTTTTCATATGAGAAAGATATGATCCACTAGGCATGAGAGAAAACTGTAAGTCCTTTGAATTCCACCCTTTCATACCAAACACCAAATGAATTGTTATCTTAACAAATAACTTTCTTGTGGCAGTGTAACATTGTATGTATGACACAAATGGAAGCTTGAAAGAGAACAAATGAAGCCCACATTCTTACAATGAATTTAATATTATGTTAATGGCCAATTTTTAGAGATATACAATCTACATGAGAAGCCATCTAAGACTACCCAGTGTGGTCTTATGTATACATAAGGATAACATATGGATAACATATGAATACAGCAGAGCTATTGTGTGAAAGTGGGTGAAACCTGCAGAAAAAAAATTTATCTGGCTTAAACAAACAAACAAAAATATTAATGTGCAAATAAAATGGTTTATACTTGATTCACTAAATTTCAAATGGTCTGTCTCACAACAATGATAAAAATTAGATATCTTTGTGTGTGTGTGTTTGACTTGGTGCTTATGTTTCCTTTTTTTTTAATTAGATTTTTTTTATTTACAATATCTCCTTTCCCAGGTTCCCCTTAAAAAAAAAAGAAAGAAAGAAAGAAAGAAAGAAAGAAAGAAAGAAAGAAAAATAAAATAAAATAAAATAAGAAAAAATAAAATAAAAAACTAAAACAATCCCCTGTTCCCTCCCCCTCCCCTGCTCACCATCCAACCCCCCTCCTGCTTACTGGCCCTGACATTCAAGGCTCACAGCCATCCATTGGACTGAGTACAGGTTCCCCAATGAAGGAGCTAGAGAAAGGACCCAAGGAGCTGAAGGATTTCCAGCCCTTTAGGACTAACAACAATATAAACTAATTAGTACCCTCAGAGCTTCCAGGGACTAAAGCTCCAACCAAAGAATATACATGGGGGGACTCATGGCTCCAGCAGCATGCATATAGCAGAGGATGGCCAAGCCGGCCATAAAATGAGATATCTTTTAAGCCAACTATTTGCATTAAGTTAGTAAATGATCCCTCTGGCTATTCTACAGGGAATGTGATTATATAAAGTTAATAGTGGACAAGAGATCTTCACTCATGAGATAGCAACAACCATGATGAAAAGTGATGATGTCTAATGGATTTTCAAGTTAGAAATTTAAGTATTTTACTAACGTAGATTCTCATACTCTTTTCTGCTTGATAAGCTGTTGATATCATATGAAGAAGCATGTTGAGAGATGTGAATGGACAACTTCCAGGTCACCTATGTTCATCTGTCCTGAAAAAAATGTCTCTAAGTTCTCAAGTTACTATGGACACCATGGGTTCCCAAGAGTAAATCAGTTATAAAAAAATTTGCTGATATAGAACACAGACTTGGCAGTAAACAAAGTGCGGTTACTGTGAACAGATAGGATTATGAGTATTGATAAAGGAAATATATGACTGGTAGAAAAATTAATAGCAGGAACAGTTTACTTTTATTATAAATTTTAAAGTATGCTATGTTGGCTGGGAAGTGTGTTGTAGATTGAACATGATAATAAATACACAGTACCAAAATTTTAACAAAATTATTTTAACCAGGAATTGAAACATAGAAAATATGCTTAATGATTTGTATTTCTAAGAAGGCTTCTGCATATACTGTGAAGATGTAGAATGAACATTTCAAACTATACACATGTAGAATAAAACATGGATACGAATAACTTAGTAGCTATTAAAGACATATGGAACAAGGCGTACATCAGAATAGTGAAAAAAAACCTAAAACTTTCTATCTCTGCATGGGAAAGAAAATGGTGTGTATGTGTGAGTGTGTTTTGTATGTGTGCTTTCTGTACTCTGTGTGTGTGTGTGTGTGTGTGTGCGTATGTGTGTGTCTGTGTGTCTGTGTGTCTGTGTGTGTATGCTGTATTTGCTCCTGTTTGTATGTACTACATATCTTTGAGTGTGTTTTATCTACATGTTGTATATGTTTCCAAATGGTGTGTATGTTTGTGTGTATGCATGCTGTGTATATTATTATATTGTCTGTATATACTGTGTAGATTTCTGTGTGTTCATATGCGTTTTTATGTACGTTGTGTATGCTTTATGTGTATGTGTCTATATGAACTATGTATTTGTCAATAACTTTGTATATCTGTGCTGCTTATGTTTTTATTCGTGTGTGTGTGTGTGTGTGTGTGTGTGTGTGTGTGTGTGTGTATGGTTGTAATGATATGACAGAAACATGGCTTGTTAAAACTTGTAAGACACCAGTGACACCAGAGAGATCGTCTGCAGTAGAATGTATGTATTCAGGAATCTAAATGTGTCACAGCCAGCATAACATGTCCCATATACAGGTTTATTTGAACAGAAAATAAATACAGATTTTTCTTTTCTAGCAGAGTAAAATTGATTTCATACATAAGAATCACACAAAATTTATTTGAGAACATTTCTGGGTTGAACAACACAAATAAGAGGTCTTTTAAAATTTTAAAATAGCCCCTGATTTCTCATTGTGAACATGCTAAAACCAGAAATACAGTTCATTTACAAACTAGGTAATTTTTGTATGAAAGGAATTATCCACAGGTAAAAATCACAGCCTAGAAAGAACAGATAAAAATTTAGGAGAAAAAGTTGCAAGAAAACTATTCATGGGAATAGAATTATTCTGAATGAGGAATATCTGTGGCTGATTGTTAAGACCAAGGCAGCATCACAGTCAGATAAGTATTTGGGAATGTTGCCCCTTGTTTTCTGAACCACTGGTAACTTGAAATCAGCAGTACTGTGAGGGCTAGCACAACAACTCTCAACCAAGGCTACAACATAGACATGTTCATCTGACTCCAGAAACCCACTGCTCAGCATGGAAGGTGGTCATGAGAAGCCCCATATTGTTTACTGGTATATAAGAATCCACTTAGAAAGAGATGATTGTCTTAAGATGAGGATCACAAAAATCATCAGGTTTCTAAATACAAGATGTAAGACAAGACATCAGGTATGTGACTTTTTGCTCCCTGTTAATGTAAAACTTGTTTACAGTGATGAAAGTGGCTCCCAATTAAACCATGGATGCTGTTATGGTTTGCTCCATAACGTGTAATGTGATCACCTAGCCTAGCACGCCACCAGACACTAACTTTCCTTCTTATTATCTTCTTCCCCAGATCTCACATACTTGCTTTACACTGGCTTCTTACAGAAAACAAAACAAAACAAAACACTTTGCAATATCAGAGATTCTTTGCTCTTCTGTTTATTTCTTCTTGGAATACTCCTCCTTCTCCCAGGTATCCACAAGTTTCCTTCTTCGTGTATAATTTTTGTGTTAAATTTACAAAAAGAGATCATGTGTATATCAAAGAAAATATCACTAAGTGAAGTCAAAAGTCGGTAAGAAAAAGCCAAAGCAAGCTCAAGTCAGCGTTTCTTAGCAGAGAGCCATTCCTTAACTACCCTTTGCAAAATAGACACCTTAGCTTCATTTTTCACCCTTGTATTCTTCTGTATATAATATATGAGTGCTTGTACCATTATATGTTATATATTCTCATATACTGTGTATATATTGGCTAATCAATACAGTACTGCAGTAATCTAAATGACTTTGTATACTATAAAACATGCAATTATATGCATTTATTTACCATTTATGTTCCACCAAATAAAACTTAAGTTCCTTAATGTAATAAAGGAGCAATGTTTCTTGTCCTTATGACTATCCTTTTACCTTGAAGGTACATAGTAAACATTCTTAAAATAAATTACTTTAATTGAATGTATTTGTTATGAATTGGAAAATTATAGGATTCTATCATGCTCTTGCAAGAGAAGATAGAGACCAAGAAGTGTTTTGATAACATTGATAATCATCAACAAACATATGCCACCATTTGCATCTTACACTGACCTATGTGCCTTCTATGTATTACTCCATTGAATCTTCAGGTACTTCTGTGAAGCATTTTCAGCATTGCTCCCATTTTACAGAAGAAGTAAATGCATCTTCAAGGAGCAGCTGCTCTACACTTGTCCAACTTCCCAAACTGATGAGCCTTCACCAGATTCTAACGCAGAATGTAATCATTCATTTTTAGCACATCCTTTGTATCTCTCAATTAATGTCTGGCTTATAGCAACCAAACTATTATTTTTTAAAGGATACAATATGTGAGTGGGGAAGCATGAAGCTTGATATCCAGAGAGGTTTTTTTTTTTTTTTTTTTTTTTTTTTTTTTTTTTTAGGGAAGTCAGGTATTGGATAGCCTTGAGAGCCAGTCATGAGAAGTAGAAGCACTAGCTCTTCTAGTAGAGAAGTGGGAAAAAAATGGATCATAAAGACCAAGAGAGCTTGTCAGTGACAGTGTAGAGGTGACAATTAGCCTTACTAATGGTATTAGATGACTGGAGCAACCCTGAAGGAAAGGTAAAGTAGAGGGTAAGTGTATGAAGGATGCAGTGAAAAGATCCGTCTTCTGGTTATTAAATTCCCCACTAAAAGGATAACCCAATGGGCAGGATAGGCCCTTCTTGTGCTTCAGGGAGTGGGAAGCTATGTGAAATACAATCTGCAGTTTAATAAAGTACATTTTATTAAGGGAGCAAGGCATGGATGCAAAGACCGCTGAAGAAGGCAGATGCACAGGCCAATATTGAATCACTCAACAAGCTTCAGAAAGGTGAGATCTCTTCTGGAAAGGAGAGTTTGGGTGAGCTGTGCCACTCTCTAGACTTTATAGGATAGCTGGATTCATGGCTCAGTGGCTTGAGAGAGGAAAGATTCTAGGTAGGACAAGAACAGGATCATTGTGCGTGTGCTATTTTAGCAGAGGTGGGAAATGGGTTTGAAGAACATAAAGGAGACTAAGTTTAAAAATAAAAACAGCAAGTTTAAAAAATTTTGTTCTCAGAAACACTACATTCTTGAGCTATTAAAAAAAAACAAACAAAACATCACGCCCCTTGATTGTATGGGTGTATCTACATATGTTGGATATACAGGTACTTGCATGTTTCATATATACATGTTGAGAAGAACTATGAGCATGTCAGAAAGGCAAATTAGAAGATGATTAGCTTGCAAATGGCTGCAGTGATTACTCAAGAACAGATTGTAAAGTCCTTGGAATGACCAACGTGTGAAGACGTAAAAATAGTAGCCTGCAAAGATCCACCTGGGTTGAGAGACTAAAGAAAAACAAGCTGCTATTTAAGACACTAGCTCGGAAGGAACAAAAGTTTGTTTTCCTAAATAAGTTTTAAGTACCATAGTGATGCAGAGCACTCTGCTTATGTTTTAACTCATTTTTTCATCATCTCTGGGTTTTTCGCATGTAAATGAGTGTACTGAATGGACCAGAGTGGCATCTTAAATTCTCATTGCATAGACTCTTGATTTTCTGAGAACTCAGAATCCTTTACAGTGGGAATCAGTGAGAGATACCCTATAGAACTATTGGTGAGAAAGATGGCTAGTTTCTGCTCTGATGGCTTGGGTTCTCAGCTCTGAATATCAGAAATCGTGTTCATGGCACCTGGACACAAACCTACAAGAACATCTTGTTCTTTTGACTTCTCATTCTCAGCTGGTTCTTGAGATGATCTCATTTTCCTCTCTGAGCCATTAGTGCTATCACCCTGAATTCCGGTTAAAGGGCATCCCTTGCCTGGCTTGGCATGTTTCCCAGATACGTGTTTCATCTGAAATATAGAGACCAAATTACCAATAAAGAAATTATGAGTGACTGCCCCTGCTCAGTCTCTGTCATCTTCCTCCACAGTTGAATACTCTTCATTGTGAGAGACTCGTTTTTTTCCTGCAATTCAGCTTAAATTTCCCTTCACTCGGCTTTCTCCCATCACTCCTAATTATAGTCTAATAAAGCCTTTGGATTACTGTGAGCTATTTCCATTCCTTCCTGCTCCAACCTCAGTACTTCTTCAGAGGTTTCCAAGACCCAGCACTGGATTGTACAAAGTGATGACCGTGGCCCAAAGGATTATTCCATAGGTTAACATTTGGAATGTGAGACCCCATGCTTAATAGAGTCGCCTCAGTTTCAGTCACCACCCCCTTCTACATTAGGAAAATTATTGTAAAGGTTTGTGAGGTGATAGAGTGCTAGAAAAAAAACAGAAGGCATTGATATGATTCTATAAACTATGTCTCCAAACTGTACTTCAACACAGAAAACACTTCTGATTTGGAAATCCCAATCCTGAAGCTTCAACATACCCTGTCTGTCTACACATCTAACGTGTTGTGGTTCCTGGCCCCAGAAAGAGAAACTCAAACCACACTGCTTCTGCAAGCCAGTCCCTATCCCACTGCAACTCACATCTGTAATGAGAGCTATTCCGTTCGGGAACATAATGTTCTTCTAAAATATTGAGGGAGACCTTAGCAGCCATTGCAGATGTGGTCTTGAGAAGGACACTGAGTCATGTATTTTATGTTGAATTTTTCAAGAGAATGTTTAATAACAGCTCATTAAAGTGTGACGTGATGACGTATGTTACTGTTCTCAATCCATATGCTATTAATACTACATCATCAGTTCGAAAAAGAAGAGCTAAAGTCTACAATATCAGATGGGAGCTTGACAAGAGGAGAGTGGACTTCCAATGAGGTTGGACTTTCAATGAGACACAGAACTTTAGATGCAGATCCTGAGAGTGAACATACATGCTAGTAAAAACTTAAAGTCAAGGCTTAGAGTTTCTAAAAATAAAGCTTTTATTTGCACTGCCTTTGTCTTCTATGTGCATCAAACATCAAGAGTTCAATATAAAAGCCTCAAGTTTTAAGGGCACCTCCAAATTACTTGCCCGTGAAGTTATAGTCTTACCTTCTTGCTTATACTTCAGCATTTATAGAGTATCTAGTCCCCTCCTCCCAGCCCTCTGCCACTGCCTCCATCCTGTTGTGGCACTCTACCTCACTGATCCCACTCATCCATAAATCATGAAGACCTGCTTAAGTAGCACTTTGTAGAATGGATAACTAGAGACAAATAAAGTTAGTTTTATTAATGACCTCAGGTTAGGGACAATGACATGAGCTTTCCAGTGTCGTGGGAATCAATCAGGACAGCCCGACTCTGGGGACATTTCAACTGGCTTGCAGACACCTCCAATGACAGGAGAGGGGAGGTGAAAGCCCTTCCATTGGATATGGCTAGCCTGCAAATCAAACATGATTTATCTACATTAGCGGGCTTCTTCGTTGTCTCATTATCCCAGCCACAGCTTGTGACCCAGGCTGGCTCTCCTGCCTTTTAATAAACAGATTTAATAGGACTGATAGTTTGGCAATTTGTAGAGTAAATTAGATTTAATTTGGCCTGAATGCCACTGATTTCTCATATTGTTCAAAACAATCTTGTCCAGGAAGGCATGTCACCCCAACACATTATCTTCAGAGCTGCTGGAAACAGGAAACTGCCAGACTTATATTTGAGGATGTTCTCCAATTATGCTATACTTACTTATATGTTTCCTGTGACTTAAATCACTTAGAAATATGGACATGGTGTAGAGATTGTAAGGAACCCAAACCAATCAAATGACAGCTCCATTTTGTCTCCACTATCAACATCTTTTCTAAATAAAAAGCTGAAGACACTGTTTCTTCTCACAGAAAATACCAATATTGTAGGATTTGGCATGAAATAATTCTAAAATGTGATATAAAATATGGAGCTTTCTCCACAATTTTACGATCAGGATGATTGGAGCCCAGACTACTATATTGTGCCAAGGAGCTGAGACTGGTTCAGGACTATGGATCTGACCATCTGCACCCAAACTAAATGACCCCAATCTTGCATGCAGAATTCTACAGCATCCATTGTCTCCTCCCTCACAAAAAAGCTACCATTCTTCAGTGTTGAGGTAGGAGGACTCTACCAGCAATTACTTTCCTTCACCTCTGAAGTTCTTATCATGATCACAGTGTCCTGGCTCGGGATCCTTTCAACTTCCTGTACATGCCATGGGTAGTGAAAAGTATAAGGCCCCATGAGGCCTCTTCTCTGCTGTTGTAACTGGCAACATTCCAAAGCATATTCTTGTGCCATCCAAGATATCCATGGTGACATCGGGAGAAGAATGTGAAGCAATGTGTCTCTGGTTATTTGTGAGTGCTGTGTAGTTCATTCTACATTGCAGAGATTTCCTCCCCCATTATGAAATTTGAACCTTCATACATTTCAACATAAAATAGTAAATCTTGTATTTGCTTGTTTATAATTATAACTAACCTCGTATCTCTAGGCCAAAGACATCAAATATGCATCAAAATGCATCAAATATATGACTTCTGTAGTTAAGGCTTATAATTTGTTTTTGAGGCTATGTGTCATAAAGGAGTAATCCATACAGGCAGTGTCTTTTGCAGTAAGAACAATGAACTCTCGTTTCCAAGGTGGAAGCAGTCCAATGCAATCAACCTGCCTCCGGGTAGCTGGCTACTCACTCTGGGGACTGGTGCCATGTCAGAGTTGCTCTCTGCTGCGAGCAGATTGGGCACTCAGCAGTGACTCTAGCCAGGTCAGCTTTGTGAGTGGGAGCACATGTCGCTGAACCTATGTATTCTCTGCATCCTTGCCACCATGGCCATTTTGTTGATGAACATATTAGATAGTGACAGGCATGGCTGGAAAAATAAGTCAGATAGTAGCTACAGAACAGATCCTTCTAAATACATAGTTATAGAAAGCTTATATCCCTGGGATCATCTTTCACTGACCATTCACATGAGACAAATACTTCCCATTAAATACCCATTCAGATACCTCTCTATACTTTTAGCTTCCACAGACCTATGTTGCAACAATTTTCTACACATGTTCTTTACAAGTCTGAAGTCATCAAGATAACTTATTAACATTGCACAAAATTGGTGTATATTATATAGCTCCCATCATCAATCTTTTTGGATACCACTCAATGTACTTCAGTTAAGAAGATTTGCATTAATTATGTTCCTTCTGAGTCATCTAAAAGAGGCTTGTCAGGCCATACACTTACATTTTATAGTTGTGCCTGAACATCACACAGAATCATATGTGAGACACAAAGTAATGATTTTCTTTGAAGTTAACTAGTAAAAGAGAGTTTCCTAGAAAACAGGAAATTGATAAGAAATAGTACAGCAGCAGTAGGAGTCATGAATATCTGCTACATTTCTTCATACAACACACGAGTCCAACATCATATATATCATTTTTGTTTAACAATAGGAAAAATCTATTCGGGCTCAGTGTCATGACTTGGTGAGGCACACCTGCTGATTTATGATGGGAAGACTGGGTTGAACGATATGGTCCAGGGGCAAGCATTAGTCTCTCTGAAAGCCCACAAATTAAGTCAAAATTTATACATCAATGGGAGACTAGTTAGAATGTGAAAATGATTTGATTCCAAAGTCCTAAGAAAATTACTTGCAATAAATCTAAACAACATCCCTTCCAATAAATGGGGCTTCTGGATCTCATGATTCAAAGGGGAGCCCTCTTTAGGTCAACTTAGATCTATTGCAAACTCATTGTTTTTCTGAGCTTAAATTCTCAATCAGCAATTACCTGTGTCACTCAGTAAGTGGTCAAAGAATAACAACTATTTTTTGTCTTCAACCACTCCATAAAACGTTGAAGAAGTTGTTTTCTACTCTCTAGCATTTAAGAATCACACAGTGTGTCTATAGAAAGGCTTAGTTCCTAGTTGCTCACTATAATAATCAATACTATCCATACAATAGACTACTATGACCTTGTATGGGGAAATAAAACAATTGGTGAATAGGGACAGAGGGCAAGAACCATTTAGAAGTGCAAGCATGAGCTTCAGACAATGAAGATTAAAGCCTCATGTGAGCTCTTACTGCCTTTGACCTGGAATGAAACTTGGAGAAGGCATGACCCTTCATCTGTGAACTAAGCACAGATGAAGCATTTAGGAGAATAAAACTCCTATAAGATTCTCTTTAACAACTTATCCAAACTGAAAGCACACAGGAATTAAATTCAATCTGACTGAAGTCTCCTATTATAGAAGTGTCCAAGCCTACTGCCAGATATTATGGCAGAATGTTTCCTCCTCTTCACATGAGTTCTGCAGAAGATACCTGATCAAGGGGCTCATGCTCTCTAGGAAAGCGGCACGATTTCATAATGTAAAGTTTGCTTCCATTATGATCTTAAGGGTCAAATCCCTTGCCATACTTTTTGGCAAAAACCTGTTTCTTCTAGTGACCAACAAAATCCCCACCACCCATCTACTATATTCAGTGCTGCAGATGAAGGGAAGGAGGAAATTAACAGCCTACAGTTTCCTGAATCTCCAGGCAGCAAAGCAGGGGGCAAAAATTTTTCTAGAATTAACACCAAGAACAGGAGCTCTTCAACAAGAGGGAGAAGGAAGAAGAAGAAACACTGAGAAACAGAGAAATCTAAAGGAAAAAATTCAACATGAGAGTATGTGCTTCTAACCAGGTATTTTCTAATTACAGAACAAGAGTACTCAGTGAGTACAACTGGTGATTGTTTATAAATGTATTATACCCTTTAAATAATCAATCTATGTTAAGCAATTAATAGAATTATAGACTATACTGTATAAAGGGCTCAAAGATAAGATAGTCTTCTTTCATAATTATATGAATCATTTCTATGCCAACTTTGAATAGTTTAGAGAGACATGCCTCTCGAAAAATAAAATCAGGGGTTTGAATTAGGCATATAGGCATCTAGACTCCTGTAAGGCTAGCACACACAGTAAAGAAATCTGTTTCCCCAGATCTGCCACTGACCTTTCTTTTGAAGTGAAGAATGTCTCGCCCTGCTCCATGCCCTGAAGCTCCTTACATGAAAGCAATGTCCTTCTGATTACAGCTCAGGCACATCAACAAACACTGAAGGAATGAGCAGAGTCCCAGGAGAGGGCCACAAGAGAAACCCAGGGTGCAGCTCCATCTTTCAGCAGTAATCCCTGTTCCATCTCTCAGCAGGCTTTTAACTATGACTGAAAATGTAAGACAATGTTTACTTTTGAAGCAGTTTAGAATAAAATCTGGGTTTCTTATACTTTAGTACACAGCATTCAGCTGTCTGAAAGTTTGAGTTCTGCAGAATCCTTTTGCTCTCAGCATCCCCAGCTGTGGAGAATGGCAGTAACTGAGGCAGAACTGCCTTCCTCTGTCCTCACCTCACATGACTCACCATCATTATTCTGAATACCAAGTGTTATATTGTGGTGTCTGGAGAAAAGGGCTGAGGCAAGCCACTGAATGTTATGGCTAGAGAAGACTGTGGGTACATTGCTGGGCTGAGACGACACAGATGAAACAGACCATCCTGGCAGGTCTGGGACCTTGAGGCACAGTGAACAGGACTCCTCAGCCACTCTTGTGTCTCTCGTCTCTTTAAATACTGTGTTCACTTTGGACAGACTCAAGGATTTCAAACGTTTACATCCAATGTAAAGGTAGACAGAGATGACCCCACTTCAGCAAAGTGCTCAGCATGCCCCATACCGCCAGATCCTGCAAAGGAAGTGGAGGACTTCTCTCAAGTTGCCAACACTTTGCTACCTCTGCTTTGAACACCTCACAAAGGGCAATTTTTTTGTACTTTCAAGCAGTAGATGTTGTGAGCATCCCAGAAGGCAGAGCTCTAGAAAACTGCTTTATCTGAAGTGGGGATAAGGTTGTAAGACACCAAACATAGAAGGTGATTAAAACAGAGACAGCATCTTTATTTCTCTCCTTCTCCTTCCAGTTCTTTGTGCTCTCCTGAATATGTGTTTTTATAGAGTTGATGTACATAGCAGACCTATCCAGAGAACCAGAGAAGACAGTAACTGCACAGAAATAACAAAGGGAATCTACCTAGTCACCCATCCCAAGGGACAGTGTGAATCCATAGGTCCTGAGATTCCAAAGTTGTCTCAAGCTGAAATAAAGAGAAACAGCCAGCAAAAGGAAAGGGACAAGCAGGGAAATCACTGCCCATCAGCCAAAATGGGTAGAGCTCATTGGGAACACTTCTAGAAAACAATAAAAAAGCACAGCCAGGTCAGACCTTCTAGACTCTCAAGAAAGCCAGCCCTGGCTGAAGCTGTGCTGATCCATCTGGCTGTCATCTCAGAGGCACAGCTGCTCACTTAATCCTTGAGGCCCACCCTAGACAATGAGGAATAAGTAGCAGTCAGCCAAGATGCCATGAAGGTGACACCCACACACACACATACACACACAAGCCCTTCTACATCCAGGTTGCTGATCTAATCTGCTGCCAGTTTCATCCCCTTTTTACTCGGAATGTGCCAAAGACCCAAAAGGCTGGGATGAATTTGTCAACATTTTTAGTGGTACAGCCAAGGATGGTCAAGTCTCTTCTTCAGAAAATGCTTTGAAACACATAAGATGATGACTGGGTATGTGAGGGAGCAAGGAGCAGAACAGTGTGGCAAAAAGGAGAAATGACCATAGTCAAATGTGGAATTCATCTCATAGGCAGATGTGAAAATACCTACATGGTCATGAACTAAAAGTATCTTAGAGTGAGAGATCCCACCACTGATAGAAGCTGAGATGATTTGTGACTCGGGGAAAGGCCCTTGCCTCATGCCTTTCCCATTTCCTAGGCTTTCAGTGCAATCATCTGTATGTAAGTACACTAAAAATAGGAAACCCCAAATAAGTAAAATGAAAGATTATCTATTACCAGTCCTAACCACTAATATCTTCACCATCATTATTACCATCATTTAATCCAGATGATGACTGGCAACTTTGGAGAGAAATGATCTCCATTATAATTACCTAGAAGATATAATCAGGACACATGGAATGCCATCAACCCTTTCTGACCACTAAATAATGTGTTTTTCTTTAATTATGCATATATTTGTAGAGTAATTTCTTTCCTTTCTGTTTTTCTGTTTTGTCTTTATGCACTGGGTTTTTTTCCTACCTTTTGTTTCCTTTGCCATCTTGGTTAGGGGATTTTCTTGTGAAATTATTATTAATCTAACAGAGAAGTGATCAGTTTGAATATTGAATGAAGAGACATGCAAATTTTTAAGTAGTTTGTACCCTCCCCTACTTATTTCATCATCTATCAACTTTCAGAAGTCTGGGTACTGCTTTGGTTTTCTGTCTGTAATTCTGTGGATACAATATTTCTGTGTCTATTTATGTGGTTCTTTGTAAATAAAAAAATATGATTCCTCTTATTTCCAATAATCCATCAAATGTACACTTGACTTGCTCTGTAATTATTAAAACTGAGATCAAATCAATATATGTCTAGTCTATGGCTGTTCTTCTCACATTACCAACCTTTCCCCTCTTACAGACACTTAATTTCTGCCTTTTGCAGGGTGACTGTCTAAGGATTCTTATTTCTGGCATGAATTTAGCTCTTCACCCTCTGATGCCCCAATCTCCTTAGTGCTTTAAAGCCATATATTTTGGTCGTTTTTACAGGGTTCGTTTACTGATATCCAAACAACAAACAAAAAATATTTGTGTTTAATTAGGTAATGCACAGCATTTTGAGAGAGAATAGACTGGTTGGTTACCAATGCAGAGTTTCTGCCATAAACTGCCACTGCCACAGTTTCTAATCAACTTTGAATAAGGGAAAAAACCAAAGTCAGCTAGGCACCCTCTCTAAATACGACTTAGATGAGGCTACCTCGGGAGTTGATCTGTCCATGTCCGTGTACTCAGATATGTGAGGGAAGGGTCTTTACACAACTGGATTGGACTTTTACGGTCTGTTTCTCTGAAGCTCCATGCCTATAAAAGTAAAGGCGCTGCCCCTGAACCCAGCACAACAAGAAGAAGCATGGTCATAGATAAAGATAGAGTCAAGAAGGCAGGGACAACATGATTGCCTGGGGTGTGAGATAACTCTGGTACTCCATGATTTATTCCACTGTGACTTTTTCCAGTGTAACCAGTAATCTTTATAAAGTTATCTCCAGTGTTCCTACAAAAGAGTGCAGTTGAGCTCTTCCTGTGCTCATGGTCTTCATTAAATCAATCAATTGCATTTCTTATAGAATATTGGTCTTTCCTGTTTGCATGTTTTAGTATCTGTGTATATGTGCATTTTGTTCACGTGAAATGTTAGCATCAGGGCATCCAAAGCCTGTGGTGACTCATGGGCAGATCTCACAGACCTGTTGCCAGGGCAACAGCCGCCATATTCCCAGAATCCATTGGGCTCACCTCCCACCTTTACCTGCGGCCACTATGTCAGAACCCATATATA
>JADRCD010226129.1:0-12322 GCA_019843815.1 Montemys delectorum
TCTCAGCAGTCAAGAGCCTGATTGCAGGAGGATCGCCATCAGCCTGGGCTGTGTGGTGAGTTCCAGGCCAACCTGGCCTACAAAGAGTTTTTTTTTTTTTTTTCAAACACAAAACAAAACAGAGAGCTAGGGACACAGATCTCTTGGTAGAGTGTTCACCATGCAGGACACCCTGGGTTCATTCTCCAGCAGCACATAGACCAGATGTGGAGGGACACACCTCTACTCCTGGCACACAGGAGACTGAGGCAGGAGGATTGATTCAAATACAAGGTCAGCCGGGGCTATGCAGGACCATGCCCAGAACAAGAGCTTTTGTTATATCCCCAAAAACCAACCAAAGAAATGCCTTTCCAAGCACAGGAAATCGCAGAGAACACCTGAACATCAGCCTAGTACTCCCCAGATTTGGGCACGATTGGTTGATCAGTTGATTGTGTGTGTGTGTGTGTGTGTGTGTGTGTGTGTGTGTTTGTGTACAAAGTGCCTGCATTTCCAGGGAAGTGCTTCCCAGATACTGGCAACCCTGTCCACTGCTCCAGCCGTGACCCCTCTGCTTGCCCAGGCTACTCTCTGTTGGGTTTAGCGAGTTAGTGGCTACAGTGTGAAAATTGCTCAGGGTTATCCCACAAAGCACCGCACGGCCAAGAGCTGCGCCCAGGTGACAAGGTAGGGGCCAAATTGGCTCAGGTAGGAGAGTCTATGAGCCCACACTGCCTCTTGGTCCCTGTGGCCCTTACCAAACCCGGATTTACACGGCTAGCTGCAAGCAGTAACTGTTACTAAGACACGGTGAAGTGGCTGCTGCAGATACCAGTTGTTGAGACTGAGGAAAGAGCTATCTTGAAACAATGTTTCTAGTTATGATGCACTTAGCGAGGATGTGCAGACAGACCTGGCTAAAGAAAGATGGTGGTCCAGGGAATGTCACGAATGTCACGTGCTACTTAGGTTTGTCTTGTTTTGTAGAGACGCTTTGTCTCTTGAGACCCAGGCTGGCCATGAGTTCCTGATCCTCCTGCTTTTTCTTCTTAAATACTAGAATTACAAGCCTGCACTACCATACACAGCTTTTTTTAAAACTTTTGTTTGGTTGGTTGGTTGTGTTTTGTTTTATTTGTTTGCTTGTTTGTTTTTTTGGATGCCTTTTTTTTTGTTTTTGTTTGTTTGTTTGTTTTTTTCAAGACAAGGTTTCTCTGTGTAGCCTTGGCTGTCCTGGAACTCACTCTGTAGACCAGGCTGGCCTCGAACTCAGAAATCTGCCTGTCCTTGCCTCCCAAGTGCTGGGATTAAAGGCCCGGCGCTTTACTAGAAGATACATTTAAAAGGTAGTTTTGTATTTTAAGACAGAAATTCTCTGTGTAGCCCTAGCTGTCTTGGAATTTGATCTATAGACCAGGCTGGCCCCTATCTCACAGAGATCTGCCTGCCTCTGCCTTCCAAGTGCCAGGATTAAAGACAGGCACCACCAGGTCCCTGGCCTCTTTCTACCTTTTAAATGTATCTTCTAGTAAATCTTAAATAGTGCCTGGAACTCTGTTAATCCTCTGCCTAACCAGTCTGATGCAGTTCCAGTTCCAGCAGGAACCCAAGGAAAGTATCAGAGACAATGGATGGACGGATAGGTAGACAGCAGATGACCAAGTGCCAGCCATCTGAACTGAAATGCTGAGTAGCCAAGGCCTGGCACCTCCATCTTTGCTCTCAGACTTCTAGACTGGTGTTATGATGAAGGATGGGAGCCTCTTCTCTCTTCTCCTCACACTCCAGTAAGCCTCAAGCACAGTAGCCCTGTAAGAGGGGGTGCTGAGCCCCTGCCCAGCAGCCAAAGTCATCAGAGCCTCCAATCCTGGGAATAGCTCCCTGCCCCCACACTTGCTGTTGTATGTGACACTCTCACCCCCCCTGGCACCAACTCTCACACCCCTGGCACCATCCCCGGTGTGCTGGCCCACAGCCTGGAGAGCAGAGCTGCTCTGTGAAGGAGTGTAACCATCACCATGAGTTCTCAGGGAGGAAAATGCCAGCACTGTGGTTGTCCCTGGGCATGGTTCCCAGGCCAGGGCAGGCAATGTCTGTACACCATGGTGTCTGCTTTGAAGCTGCCGGGCCAGCCCTTCACCAAGCTCTGGGCTGGCACCCAGTTTGCCTGGGAATGGATGCCCTGCACACACTCACTGAGTTAGGAACACACGAAGTTGCCTAAGCTCCTGACCAGAGTCTGGAACAACGCACTTTGTACAGCTCAGGTCTGGGGACACTGAGCTCCTCCCCTCCCCCCTTAGGCTAGGAGAGACAGACTTCTTCACAGAGGAATGTCTCCTGATCTGTTTGCTTTTTCTACCACTGGGAGTTTCATGGCAACTGCTCTCCTTACCACGAAGCTGCATCCCTGGGATCTTTGAGATAGAATCTGGCTAAGCTGAACTCATTCAAGTCTTGAACTCACGCTGTAGCCCAGGCCAGCCTTGAATTTACCATCTTCCTGCCTCAAACTCCTGAGTAGCTCAGATGACAGGCCTAGCCATAGGGCCTGGCAGCATTTGTAGCTTGGTGCCCTGAGCTCAGGGGTCCACAGTCTCCCAAGATATTCTCAGATGTACCAGTCTAGATGCAAGCTCTGACCTGGGCATGGAACCATCAAGGCTTTCTTGTACCTGGTTCTCTGTGGAGGTGTGGCCAGGCGAAAGATGTCATTGCTGTCCTTTATGGACACCTTGGCATATGAGCAAGAAGACAATCCTGCAAAGGCCACTCCCTCTCAGGTGGCAGAGCTCCGGTCCTTGTCATAGTAGCTCAAGATTCCCCAAATTCTGACTTGAGCAATGTGAGTTTCTTAACTTCCAGGGGATTCTGTGGGCTGAAGGAGGCACAGGACTGATGTCAGGAGCCAGCCTGATCCCACCACACCTGTCGGGTGGATCCCATTGCCACACATCGCCACACATGAGCCTCCAAGAGAGAGTCACTTTTTCCACAGTCCTCACCCTAGCCTCACCCTTAAACTCCTTGCTTTGGGAAGTCCCCCCACAGAGCCTACCCACATCCAACATTCAATATCATTTATTATGGAGCGTCCTTTAGCACTGATTTGAAATCAGTATAAGCGGTTTCTGGAATTAGTTCAGTGTGGCCGTGTGTGACATTGCCTTCATTTGCTTTTGAATGTACTGATGTCAGAGCGCCTAGATGTGATATCAGGGAGTCCGGTGTCCTGGAGAAACTTCAATCACTTCTATTTGATACTTTCTCAATACGTTAGAACCATGGTTTCTTGAGCAGGTTCACACCCACACAGAGGTGGAGCAGAGGCTCACATCCTCCTCCCTTGTGACTGAAGGACGGTTGTGAGGGACCTTCCACAGAAGGACAGGGAGAGCTTTGCCACTCTTTCTTGTAGCCGTACATGCATTGGTTTGTTCCTTCAACTCTGGGCTCTCTCTCTCTCTTTTTTTTTTTTCACCTTAAAACTGTTGATTTAATTTTACATTTACTTATTGTGTGTGTACTGTATGCACGTGACCCACAGTGTTCGTGTGAAGATCAGACAATGTGTGGAACTCAGGTTTGTTCATCTATCTGTAGGTGCCAGGGTTCAAACTCACGTTATGTGGAGGAGTGGCAGACACCCTTACCTGCAGAGCCTTGATTTTATTTGATATGAATTTCACTCCAGTACAAAGAGATTTTTAAAAAAATACAGAAAGAGATACATGAGCTCAAAACAAACCAAGAACAAAGCAACGAGATGGGCATGTATCTGAGTGCAAAGCCCTTTCCTGGCATGTCCCAAAGTCAAGAGTCTGTGCCCACAGGAACTTTTTCTAGATAGGACCTCAGTTGGCTCAGACTAGCCTTAAATTCACTATGTAGCTGAGGATGACCTTGGAAACTTTTTCTAGACTGTATCTCAGATAGCCCAGGCTGGCCTCAAATTTACTACATAGTTGAGGATGACCTTGAACTCCTGGTCCTCCAGTTGTTGTCATCTCCCCTCCCCTGGGTGCTGGGGATGCAGGTGTGTGTGTGTGTGTGGCTCCCCAGTGGGACATCTTATGGCTCCTAAGAGCTCACCTCTAAATCCGCACATACTCCACTGCATTTTCAGACCTATTTATCTTCATGTATTCATCTCACTTGTACGTCCAGGCAGCAAGTGAACCTGCTCCGGGGTGGTTCTCTACCCACACTGCTCAGTGAGCTCTGCAGTGGCTAGGCAGAGTCCAGCCACCACTGACCATGGCTCCCATTGCCTAGGCTCTCTGGCCCTGGGCTGCCAGCCTGGCCTCCTGGTATGCTAACCTCGAGGTTCTCATCTTTCCTGCTCTCCTCCTTAACTCCAAACCCTGCTGCCTGCCCCTTTCACATCTCAGCTTGGCATCCCCATCCCATCTTGCTAAGCTTGCCCATGTTAGACCTCTGTCTTGCTGGCCTAGTGGCCCCCAGAGATGGACGGCTTGCCTGACTGTTCTCCAAGCTGCCAACACCCTCCAGAGCCTTGACTTACAGAGATGTGGGAAGCCATGTCTGTAGTGAAGGAATGAGCCAAGAATGAGAGAGAGAGAGAGAGAGAGAGAGAGAGAGAGAGAGAGAGAGAGAGTGACAGAGAGAGACAAATAGACAAGAGAAGAGAGAAGGGGAGGGGAGGGGAGGGGGGGGGAGGGGGGAGAGGAGAGGAGAGGAGAGGAGAGGAGAGGAGGGGGCGACTTGAGCTCTTGACTGGGAATTGGAGGAGACCTGACTCCTGATCACTATGTGACCCTGAGGTGAGCTGGGTCTAAGAGCCTTGGTTATCCCTGCCTTTATCTCTCCCCCATGCCAGCCCTGCACCTCCAGGGCAGCTTCTGCTTCTCAGCCTCCTTCTTCCTGACACCCACTGTGCCCTCCTCCTGGCCAATAGTCCAGCCCTCCTAGATGGTCTGGTAGTCCTTGTTGGTGTGGTCATTGCTCTATACAGAGTAAACTTTTATACCTTAAAGCCACCCATTATAACTGCATAGTTCAGTAATTTCCCTAAACTGACGGCTCTGCCAGCCTGCTTGCTGCCCTTCCTCAGTCCACCTGCAGCCTTGGCAACCACTAATCCGATTGCCGTCTCCGGATTTGTCTGCTCTGGACGCTTCCTGTCAGTGGGATCACACACTCTGTGGCCTTCTGTGTCTGGCTTTTTTCCCTGAGCTCTGTGGGGTTGGAGGTACAGGGAGGGTCATTCTGCTTTGGTTTTGGAGACAGTCTTGTTTTGTAGCCCAGACTAGCTTTGGACTTGAGATCTTGTCTCTACTCCCCTCCCCCCCACCAAAGTGGGGATCATAGGATGCTCCCTCATTCCCATCAGTCAGTGTTTTGAGTGTGCAGGGGAGTGTCAGCAGCCCACTCTTCCCTCCCGGCTGCCTGATAGACACTCATCTTGGTTAGCAACTTGACACACCTGGGAACCTCAAGTGAGGAATTGCCTCCATCAGACTGGCCTGTGGGAGGGAGCGGTCCACTGTGGGTGGTGCCACTCCTAGGCTGGTGGTTCTGGATGATTAAGAAAGCAAACTGAGCACACCATGGTGAGCAAGCCAACAAGCAGCATTCCTCTATGGTCTCTGCATCAGTTCCTGCCTCCAGGTTTCTGCCTTGAGTTCCTGCCCTGACTAATGGACTGTCAACTGTAAATCAAAATTAACCCTTTCACCGGGCAGTGGTGTCGCACTCCTTTAATCCCAGCACTTGGGAGGCAGAGGGAGGCAGATTTCTGAGTTCGAGGCCAGCCCGGTCTACAGAGTGAGTTCCAGAACATCCAGGGCTACACAGAGAAACCCTGTCTCAAAAAAGAAACAAACAAACAAAACAACAACAACAAACAAACAAAACAACAAAAATTAACCCTTTCACCCCCAAGTTGCTTTGGGCCTGATCTCTTATAGCAATGGGAGCAAATTAAGATAGCACTCCAAAGGTTGGACAGACAGTGGTAATTGTCTCCATAGCAAGCTGTGTGAGCAGGTTACCCAAGCACACCTGTGTGAGTTAGCATGGGCATTTTCTTTGGTAGAGCCTAGACTCATAGAAGGAGCTGCTGATAAGCAAACTTTTGACTCTAGAAGAATCTGCAGAACTGTTTCCCAAGAGATTGTACCATATTCCCAACAACCATGCCCACATCCTTATCTCTTCCTTTTCTATGCATGTGTTTCTGTACATGTGTTTCTATACATGTGTTTATGTTCATGTATGTGTTTCTGTACATATGGTATGTGAGCACATGCATGCTCCAGCATTCACATGAAGGTCAGAGAGCAACTTTAGGGGAGGCAGTTTTCTCCTACCATGCGTTCACCAGGGATTGAACTGATTGACCCCAGGGTCATCAGGCTTGGCAGGAAGTGCCTCTACCCACTGAGCCGTCTTTCCAGCCTTATTTTTTTAAGAAAGGAGCTTCTCACATAGCCCAAGCTGGCTTTATTTATTTTTTTAAAGATTTATTTATTATTATACATAAGTACACTGTAGCTTTCTTCTGACACACCAGAATTGGGTGTCAGATCTCATTATGGGTGGTTGTGAGCCACCATGTGGTTGCTGGGATTTGAACTCAGGACCTTTGGAAGAGCAGTCAGTGCTCTTACCCGCCAAGCCGTCTCGCCAGCCCCCAAGCTGGCTTTAAATTACTGTTCTTTGGGTCCCCTGCCCTAGCTCCTGAGTGCTGGGGTGGCAGGTATAGCCACCATCCCTGATTTGTGGTTGACTTGTGTATGTTAGTACCGTATCTCACAGGATGGCTCTGCCCTCATCCTCATCATGTGGAGCATCCCCTCTGCCTGCTGCCATCTGAGTCTATTCCTTGGAGTACGGTCACCTAAAGCTCTCACCTCATTAGTTGTTGTTGTCACTGGGTAGGTTACTGGCTAGTTTTGTGTGTCAACTTGACACAGGCTGCAGTTATCGCAGAGAAAGGAGCTTCAGTTGGGGAAGTGCCTCCATGAGACCCAGCTGTGGGGCATTTTCTCAATTAGTGATCAAGTGGGTAGGGCCCCTTGTGGATGGTGCTATCTCTGGGCTGGAAGTCTTGGGTTTATAAGAGAGCAGGCTGAGCAAGCCAGGAGAAGCAAGCCAGTAAGGAACATCTCTCCATGGCCTCTGCATCAGCTCCTGCTTCCTGACCCTGACCTGTTTGAGTTCCAGTCCTGACTTCCTCTGGTGATCAACAGCCATGTGGAAGTAAGCTGAATAAACCCTTTCCTCCCCAACTTGCTTCATGGTCATGATGTTTGTGCAGGAATAGAAACCCTGACTAAGACAGTAGGGTTTGGGGTGCCGGGCCTAGAACCCAAAGTCTCCTGTATGCTGAAGGCACTCTGTCATCTGGTCCTTGTCCCTTGCTCAGGGGGTGTGTTATACACTAAACCATCCCCTAGGATCCCCACCCACTGAGCCTAGGCTGGGTAAAAAAAATCCTTTTAAAAAATAGCCTACATATATGTCAGTGTGTCTATGTGTCTGTGTGCCACATGAATGTCGGTGCAAACAGAGGCCAGAGGTGTCAGATGCCCTGGAAATAGAGTCACAGGCAGTTGTGAGCCACCTGCTATGGATGCTGGGAATCACACTCAGGTTCTCTAGAAGAGCAACACTTGCTTTTAACCACTGAACCATCTCTCCAGCTCCTCCTTGTTTTTCAATTCTGAGAGCTCTTTATATATTGTGGCACATGCCCTTCATCAGATAGATGATCTGCCAGCACTGAGTCCAGCCTGTGGCTTTTCTTTCCATTTTGTTTTGTTTTGTTTTCATTGAAAAGGGATTTTCCATACAGCGTTTGTCATCAGGCTTTTCCCCTCCCCCAACTTCTCACAGATTCCCCCTGCCTCTGCTTTTTAAAAAAATCAATTTTATTATTTTAAATTATTTTTTTAAAGATTTATTTATTTGTTATATATGAGCATACTGTAGCTGTCTTTAGACAGAGGGCGTCAGATCTCATTACAGATGGTTGTGAGCCACCATGTGGTTGCTGCAATTTGAACTCAGGACCTCTGGAAGAGCAGTCAGTGCTTTTAACTGCTGAGCCATCTCTCCAGCCCTTATTTTAAATTCTATGTGGGTGTGTATGTCTGCATGTGGATGCAGGTGCCTGTGGAGGCCAGAGACATCTGACCCTTGGAGCTGAGTCACAGATGGTTCCGAGCTGCCTGATCTCCATTTCCCATGTCCCTTTTCATGTTCCTTGTGGCATTTTATAAAGGTTTCATGTGAGGACCTGGTCATCAATTCTATGGCTTTCCATCCTGGTTTTGTTGTTGTTGTTTTGGTTGGGTTTTTGTTTTGTTATGTTTTTTTTGTTGTTGTTTTGGGTTTTTTGAGACAGGGTCTCACGAGCCCAGGCTAGCCTTGAACTCATTTTATAGCCGAAGATTGAACTCCGGGAGCCTTTACCTCCTGGGTGCTAGGAAGACTTTATTTGACTTACACTTCCACATTATAGTCCAACTGTGAAGGACAGGAACTCAAGCAGGGCAGGAACCTGGAGCAGGAGCTGATGCAGAGGTCATGGAGGTACAGCTTACTGGCTTGTTCCACATGACTTGTTCAGCCTGTTCTCTTATAAAGCCCAGGACCACCAGTCCAGGGATGGCTCCATCCATCATAGGCTGACCCATATCCCATCAGACACTAATCAAGATGTCAGGGCATGGGTGGTTCAGTGGTAGAATTCTCGCCTGCCACTCGGGAGGCAGCCCATGCTGAGTCCAGTCCCTTTAAAAAAAAAAGAAAGAAAGAAAGAAAGAAAGAAAGAAAGAAAGAAAAGAAAGTGTCTTATTGGCCTCGAACTCAGAGATCCACCTGCCTCTACCTTACAAGAGCCGGGATTAAAGGTGTATATCATCACCACTCAGCTTACTTATTTTAAAAAAGAAAAAAAAAGCATTTGAACAAACACCTTTAATCTTACCATTTGGAAGGTAGGGGCAGGAAGATGAGGATTTCAAGGGCAGCCTTAACCACATAGAGTTTGGGGCTAGCTTGGGCTATTGTAGGACACTACTCAGAATCAAAAGTTTAAGCCTGATCCTTGAGTCTGAGAGAGCCTGAGCAGTTTCCTGAGACTGTATCCAGCTATGGGGACTTTAGCCCAGGTCAGCAGGGGCTCCTATATCACTCTCCAGACAGCTGCTACTGAGGTCCCATATACAGGAGTCACCACTACCCTCTCTCAGGTGCCACACGCTATTTTATTCACTGGTGTGTGTGTGTGTGTATGTGTGTGTGGGGGGTGTGCTCCAAGAGTTTCCTCTCCATAGGCAAGGCCAGTCAGTCCCCCTTCCTGCACAGCCCATGGTGGCTTCTCAGGCTTCTTGGCAGCTGGTTTCCTCTGAGGATGGTACTGGCATCCACTGCACTCCCATGCAGGCCTTCTTACAACCCTCCAGAGGGCTGCTGATGTGTAGCCAGCCAGGCCCTCATGCTGAGTGCCCAGGGGCAGCAGAGCAGTCAGCTCCCCCATGTTTTTGGGCTACCAGAGGAGCAGGCAAGAGTACAGGATAGGACTCTCTGTGGTAACCAGGGCTAAAGGGAGGGGCAGAGGGAAGGAAGAGGAGCAGGCTCTCAGTCTTCATCCTATCTGGGTTGAACACACCAAGAAACATTCTCAGTCTTTTTCTAGTCTGCCCTATCTACCATGACAGCCTCACCCCTGCCTCTAGGACCTCCTGCTGCCTGTTTCTTGCTCTCCTTGGTTCTCAGAGTCTAATATCAAGAAGGGTGGATGCGCTGGGCAGTGGTGGCACACGCCTTTAATCCCAGCACTTGGGAGGCAGAGGTAGGCAGATCTCTGAGTTCAAGGCCAGCCAGGTCTACAGAGTGAGTTCCAGGACAGAGAAACCCTGTCTCTAAAAATAAATTAAAAAAAAAAAAAAAAGGGTGGATGCACTTGACACAGCAAGTACTTGGGTCATGTGGACCAGGACACAGGTAATTGCTCCCGAGGCTGATAATTCCTAGAGGTGAAGGGGGTGGGATGGGAACAACTGTCCCACTGCCCATGCAGATGGAAGGGGACCTGACTTCATAGTCATCTACCCAGGACAACAACAATGATGCTCAGCCTGCCTTCCGCTTGCCCTAAAGCTCCAGATGATCCTGAGATGACTTCCCCAGTTCTTCAATGACTTCCCCTGATCTTCAATGTCTCTGCAGTTGTTTCCCACAGCAGGGAGAAGTGACCCTCCTCCTCTAGAACCCAGAGTCCTTTGCAGAAGCTTCCAGAAGCTTCAATACCACCTCGCCATAAAAGCAGCCGTGCACCTCAGCACAGCCCCTCAGCCTGGCTGCCTGATGGGGTCTTGACATTCGATTTCCAGGTCTCCATTGTGACCTACTGTCCCTGGGTGATTGTTCCTCTCCAGCCTTGCCTGGCCCAGCTAAATCAGGTTCCAGGCTGGACGAGGTTGAGGACATTACCACATCCGTTTCACCTATGTTTTCTTTTTCTGAGACTTTGTCTCTTGTAGCCCAGGCTGACCTTGAACTTGAAATGTAGCCCAGGCTGACCCTCTTCCCTCCATCTCCAGAGTGCTGGGATCACAGTTTATCAGGTTCTGGGGATGGAACCCAGGGCCGCCTGCAAGTTAGGCAAGCACCCTACAAGTGAGCCACACCGACAGCCACGCTGGCTCCTTTCATTCTGAGCTCCCCAGGTGATTCCTGCAGGCTGTGGCTCTGGGAGCAACTGGAAAATACTCAGGGGCTCTTGTCTAAGTCTAGAGACAGGGCTGTGCTATATCATCAGGGGACTGTGCGCCTGGCATCGGGGGAACAAGGAGGGGCCTCACTGGGGGAGAAGGATGGAGAGGGAAGCCGTGGTCCAGAGGCTCAGCCCCGTGTTCTCAGAGGCGGTGAGGAGTGCCCACCTCAGAACAGCAGGTGGCAGGAGCATTGCCCTGTCTCCCATATGTGCACCCCAGCCCATGCCAGGTGTTCTTTCGATAAGGACAGCTCAGAACTGACTGGAGATGTTCAGTCAAGAAGCTCTACTTGTTCTGGGCTTGTGACTCCCCGACGCCAAGGTTCCCACAACGACCCTAGGTGAGAATAACCATCTAACCTGGAGGGGTGTCACACGCACATGGGGACATTGAGGCCCCTTGCCTTGTTGGCATTAGATCAGTACTAGTGAGAAAGAACAAACCATTGGCTAGCTCAGGTGGGCAGAACCTGGACGTAGGGCCACTGGCAGCTCAGGAAATAGTCTGTTGGGATCCATGGGAGGTGATGAACAGTTAACAGGTGTGTCATCGGCCTTTGGAAGACACCAGGGAACCCCTAAGAAAAATCAGGGATCAAGGGGAGGAAAAAAAAAAATTTTTTTTTTCAAGAAAGGGTTTCTCTGTGTAGCCCTGGCTGTCCTGGAACTCACTCTGTAGACCAGGCTGGCCTCGAACTCAGAAATCTGCCTGCCTCTGCCTCCCAAGTGCTGGGATTAAAGGCGTGCGCCACCACCGCATGCCCGGCGGAAAATTTTAATCAGATATGTGCACACACGTATGTGAAAGTATCTGTTCCCTGCCCCGGGGAAGGGACAGGGCTGGGGAAGTGATGCAAGATGCTGTGTTGAGAAGCTGGAGACTATAGAAACTGCTCTGCTCCAGCTCCTAAGCACTTCTGCTCATCCTGGTTCATGCCTGGAGACAGACAGACATGGCAGGCAGGCTTAAAGTACTGGCCCAGGAACGCCCCCTTCACTAGAAGACTTGGGGGCTCAAGCTGGGGCAGGTCCCATCTTGTCTGGGGAAGGTAGGTGGGACATGGGCTATCCTGCCTACCTGTCCACTTCTGTTGGAATTCTAGAGAATACTTGATCCATTTCTCATCACTCTAGCCTTAATAAAGCCAGGGTCTGAAACTTCACTTATTTTTTAGTGATCGTTCAAAGTAGGAGTGTGAGTACCTACGTCTCCACCGGAGGAATTCCACTTTCCTGCCCTGGACTCCGTTTCCCCTTAGTCATTCAGAAATACACACAGCACAGGGGTTTGGAGACCTGAAGCTGGTAGAGTGGGCACACACTGCAGGCTTGCGACAAAGAATTGAGCTAGACAGGTGTATGTGGGGCTTCGAGGAGGGTCCCATGAGAGAGCTATTAAGGCACAGGCCACGCCTGGTTATTGAAAGGGTGTGGGTGTATGGCTCGTGGTGAATACTTGCTGGACGTAGGGAGAGGGGTATGTGGGAGCCATGCCATATCCCTGGCATCAAAAACATAAAAATAAAGACGGCTAGGCATTGGCTCCAAGCTTGTAATCCCAGCACTTGGGAAATAGGGGCCAGAGGATCAGGG
>JADRCD010226131.1:0-34475 GCA_019843815.1 Montemys delectorum
ACCAACACTCTTGTCAGTACTCTGGACAAGCAGACCAGCACCCAGACTGTGGAGATGCGAACGGTGGCCATTGGAGAAGGCCGAGTCAGAGACATCAACCCCTCCACCAAGACAAGGTCTGTTGGTGTTGGGACAGTGCTCTCGGGCAATTCTGAGTTTGATAAGCCATGTGCCGTGAAGACCAAAGAGTCGGGTGTGGGTCAGATAAATATTCGCGACAACTATCTAGTTGGTCTCAAAATGCGGACCATAGCATGTGGGCCTCCACAGTTGACTGTGGGACCGATGGGCAGCAGGAGGAGCGTGGGGGTTGGGGACGAGCCGGTAGGGGATCTCCTGGAGGAGCCTCCTCAGCCTCTGGTTGGATCAAGAATGATGACTGGCTTGGATCACTACATTGAGCGCGTGCAGAAGCTGCTGGCAGAGCAACAGACATTGCTGGCTGAGAACTACAGTGAGCTGGCAGAGGCTTTTGGGGAGCCTCACTCACAGATTGGCTCCCTCAACTCACAGCTCATCAGCACCCTGTCATCTATCAATTCCGTTATGAAGTCTGCAAGCACTGAAGAGTTCAGGAACCCTGACTTCCAGAGAGCCAGTCTGGGTAAAATTCCAGGTAGGCTGTACCCCCAGGGACCTGAGAACAGGGATATGGGGAGACATAAAAGGAATAGGGGTTTGCATAGCTCAGGCTCTGAAGACTAGGAACCAACTTCCTAGCATGGCACCAACTTCCACCAAAGTCTATTTTTCTCTGTCATAGCAAAGAATATGGTGAGATGGAGCAAGAATGTGCCCATTCCAGCATAGTGGCATCAGTCTATTCATGAGGGCAGAGGGATACATTTTCTACCATGAATTGTTGGGAACACATTCAAACCTTAAGAGAAAAGCCAGGGGAAATATCTTTCTAAGAAGAAAGGCTTTTCTCTTCTCTTCTCTTTTCTCTTCTCTTCTTCTCTTTTCTTTAAGCTGCTGGAACCATTTTTTGGAGTGATAGAGAAAGCTTTGGGATGAAGGCAAACCAAGACATAAAGCAGCCTTGCTGATCCCCACAATTTTCCTAGCTCCTTTGGCCTCTTGCTTCAGGCTAACACAGGGAAGCACATCCATGGGACCTGGCTACCCCGGAGATGTCCTCTGAGGCATTATATGATGCTTCATGTCTGACTTCTGGTTATGTATTTGTTCATTTTATACAGAACTGCTTTTAAAACTCCTGTATTGTTTATACACATAATTATTAGTATATGACCAATTAAAACTTGTAGAGGGAAATGTTCTCGGTTAACACTTTATAAGAGGGTAGGCACTTCATCAACTTATTAAGATGGCGTATAACCTTTGACTTACCACTTCATTGCAGCACAAGCTCTGAGGATAGTTTAGGGAGGTCAACCAGATAGAATCCCCCTGCTGAGGTCACCCGGCCACAAGCAATAGACAGGAGAGCTGGGTTAGGTCAGTAAGTAGCAAGGGCTATGGAGAATTTGCTTCCAGTTATGGAGACAGCAAGTGGAGTGCTGGGGTGGGCATGCTTTTGAGAAAATTGACCCATAAGCAAAAACTGACAACGAGGTTTTTTTTTCTCCCTTTGCTCCTGTTGATAGGCACACACCTTCTTCTTGTCTTTTTATAGTCATTGAGAATCCTGCTCGTCTGTTTTTCTTTAAGTTGAAACTAGTCCTTGAGCCATCACCCTGGAACATTTCGGATGTAACATCTCCCCAAGAGACTCAGTAAAATGACTATTCTTGGCATCTGGTGCTCTAAGTCTCTGACAGTACATGGTGCCCTACAACACCCGGGCACAGTCATGGGCTTCCATTCCCTGATGGTGTAGTTCTCCTGAACCATCTAGGCAGAAGGATGCTCATCAAGTTAATTTGGGGGGTGGGAGGTATAGATATTAGTAGGATACCTACAGAAGTCTCAGTGTGCCCCTTTATTTCAGAAAGGAACAGCCATGAAAGTAGACTAACATAAACCCTTTCTATAAATTCCTGGGTTTATTCTTTCAAACCTGAATGGTCATTGGTTTTCAGTATCTGTGCTGTAGGACAGAGTTTATTGTGAAAGAAAAAAAAATGCACATGACAACTATTGTTTATGTGATCTTGCCTTTTAGAATTTAGATATTCAAATATACAGAGGAGTCATTTTAGAACAAACAGGATTAGATTGATGTGTGGGCTTACGCATCTGCCTTTTCATCCTTTAAAAAAAAAATCATGATGTCAAATGTTGATGTCACAGTAAACTTCAATGCCTCAGACCCAGATGGTGGACGGGTTATGAGAGCACGCTCTTCCCAGCCTTCCTCCTTTCGAAACTGCCGTCCCTTCTCCACATTATTGTCAAGAATGCTCCGCTGCATCCCTAGAGTCATTTTTGTGCCCTTCTAAGCATGGAGACTGGGAAATTTTATTTGATGCCACAGTATGTTTTGGGGCTACGTCCAGTCACGCTGACATTCCGTACATCAGTGTGTAGCCCTGACTCACCATGAACCTAATTACTCAATACACAGGAGGTCTGTGGCAGCTAGGAATGAAAGGAAAAAAATCTTCTCAGTAGCAGGTGGTTAGTCTGACCCCTGTCAGAGCACACAAGCAACCTGAAAAGCCGTTTATATAACTCATGCCACATATGTATGTAACCAAGATTTAACAGGAAAGGAATTAGGTCAAGAATTTACTCCACATTGGATGTTGGGCTGGAAATTTAGGCCAGTCTGATACAGGAAAATAGTAACATTCTTAATATCAGTATTAATATGAGTAATTAATATGAGGAAGTGTCACAGGACACTGTGGCTTACCATGCCTACCTTGTAATCTGGAGAATTGTTCACACAGTGTAGAATACATATCATTGCTAAAAGGTGTTCATTCATACAACCTTAATCCTTAAAACAGAACAACAACAACAAAAAGCAACACCCTCAGGATCTGACAGGTCTCAGAGTGTCAGTAGTCTCCAGGGAGTCTTGAGTCAAGAGTCTGTCTGCAAATCGTCGTCTTTGCCCCTTCGTGTGGTTGTAAGAGGGAAGCTTGGCGGAGTCTGCTGCACGGTACACATGTGCTAAGTGAAAGCTGCCGCCGCCGCCGCCGCTGGCCTCATTCTTCTAGAAATGGACTTGTTCAGAAAAGTTGCCAAGCAAGCAAAGCTTGTATGAGTAACCATTGTGGGTGTTGTGGTTGTGGTTGTTGTTGTTGTTGTTTAAGTTTTGTATGTGTGAGTGTTTTTGCCTGAATGTATGCCATTCAGGAATGACTGGTTCCTGCAAAGGTCAGAAGAGAGCATCAGATCCCCCTGGACCTAAAATTATAAATGTTCATGTGCTGGCAATCGAACTAGGTCTTCAGGAGCAAAAGTGCTCTTTAGCATCTTGCTGGACAGTGATGGTGGTAGTGGTGGCACATGCCTTTAATCCAGGCACTCAGGAGGCAGAGGTAGGCAGACCTCTGTTTGAGTGTGAGTATAGTCTGGTCTACAAAGTGATTTCCAGGACAGCCAAGGCTACACAAAGAAACCCTGTCTTGGAAAAAAAACACATGGAGCCCTCTCATCAGCCCCTACCCTTTTAATCAATCCCCCCCCCCCCCCCCCCCTCCCCCTCCCCCTCCCCCTCCCTCTCTCTCTCCCTCTCTCTCTCCCCCTCCCCCTTCTCTTCCTCTTCTTCCTCTCTCTTTGTTTTTGAGACAGAATTTCTCTAGTTTAATCCTGGCTGTCCTGGAGCTCAGAGGTCTGCCTGCCTCTGCCTCCAGAGTGCTGGGATTAAAGACATGTACCACCACCACCCGGGTTAATCTCAAATTTTTATCTTCATAATTCTACCTTGTGAATTCATACATGTACATTCACACTAATTATTATGCCTGTCCAACTAACATTTTTATCAAGATAAAGAAATATTATAGGTAAATGGGGAGGTATGATAAACTGTCGGGACATGGTCATTAAAAATTAGTAATAAGCCTCAATACAAAATGTCTTATACCCGGTCTGTAAGTTCATTCTTTCCAGAATTAAGTGTTCAATGATTAAATCACTTGTCTGCTTGCAAACTATTGCTACTCCCCTCCCCGACCCCAGCTGTCCTGGAACTAGCGCTGTAGACCAGGCTGGCCTAGAACTCAGAGAGATCTGCCTGCCTCTGCCTCCCAAGTGCTTCCAGTATAGGTGTGTGCCACCACTGCCTGGCTACAAACTGTTACTTTTAACTACATCATCACGTAGAATACTCTCAATCTGTTTGAAATTGCACTGGGAGTGTGTAATTGTAAGTTAACCCTTTAGAAAAACGAAACATCATATTCTCCTGTGGTGCCCCTGTGTGTGCTGGCTATGTACAAGAGTGCGGTATTGGCTTGTGTGTTAGAAGCATGCTTTCTTTTTCTAACAAAGTGTAAATCCGGAATCATGCTATTCCCCTGTGTGTTTCCTCACCTACATGGCCATAAGCATTCTCCCAGGATTTGAGGGACAGTGTGTTGTGGCTTTTGACACAGCAGACGCTGGTACCGACTAGAAGTACTGATTCCCTGCTACAGAGGCCATGAATTCTCTCCCTGCTCCTCTGACAAACCCTCAGTGTGTGGACCAGGCTGGCCTTTTAATGATCCTCCTGGCCCAGCCTTCCCAAGTCCGGGTGTATCCTGGCCTGGCTAAGAGGAAGGGAATCCCTGTTCTTTCCAGTAAAACCATAAGAAGTAAGTTTTGTTTTCCTTTACAACAGTGGGATTATATTGATTTAAAGAGTGGATTTTCTTTCTTTTTTTTCCTTCTGAAAAGGGGAAGAAAATTCTAGACAAATGACTCAAGAGTTATAAATACCCTAAAAATATCCAACTATCACTGCACAAATACAAACAGAACTTAACAGCCTGCCGCGTGGTTTTTAGAAAATGCATCTTTGAACTCAGAGGAGCCGCCTCTGTGCTTGCATTCTTAGTTCTTTTGGGTTTGTTTTAAAAGTTTATGAACCTGAAGGCCTTCTCTCCGCTGTAGAAGGTTTGTAGGAAGAAATCTAGCCAAAACACAAGTGGGATGTGAAACTGTTACAGAATTGAGTTTCTAGTTAGCTGCCTCTTTGTTTCTTGTGCTAAACCACTTAGTATCTGTTTTGCCTTCTTACATTGCTTTTTAAAATGCTACAAGAACATCAAAATAAGCCAAAGCAAGTGTTCCTGGAACCCTGCAGTGGTTAAATGGCCTGGAGGGGGGGAGGGGGGTTAGGGGGTGGGCCGGGAGGGAGGCTCTGCTAGCCTGGGAATTGGGAGAATTGACTGGTTCTGACTGTCCTGGGAATTTGTTTTTGTCTCTGCTATCTGAGTCCTGTGTCTATGTCAAATGAGAAAACTTCTCCCAGTTTCCCTCCCAGCAGAATTTTTCTATGGAAGTAGCTGTGTGTAAAAGGCTGACCATCCATTGCAGCTGAAGACCTTCCTCTGAATATAGTTAAACTTGTATTATCTGCTACTACCACCCATTACCTGCCCCCATCACCGAATAAACACTCCAGATTTAGGGGCGCATTGGCATAAATGGGCTTAAAGCAGAGTGTTGTTGCTTCTAAGATGAAGCCATGTCCTTGCTAGGGATACTTTCTGCCACAGAGCTGCATCCCAGGTCCTGTGATCAGAGCTTAATCTGGAGTCTGTCCATAACTCTGTGAATATTTTTAAGCATTGGCTTTGTTTTTTGTTTTTTTTTTTTTTTTTGTGGTAAAAACAGTGCATAATTTTTATCTTACTCTCAAAAGTAATAGCTAAACCAGGTGTGTGATGATCCCTTTGTGGCTATAATGTCAATACTCCAGGAGTAGAGGCTCAACTTTTGGCAGATGTCTAAGAGGATCAGAAGTTTGGCTATGTAAGGACTAATGGACTAGCCTAGTGTATATAAGACCCTGTCTTGGGAAAGAAAGAAAGAAATTATTTCTGCTGAACATATTGTTATTAATCCCAGCACTCAAGGAGCTGAAACAAGTGGCCTCTGAGTTTGAGATACCCCGATTTATACAGTGAGTTCCAGGCTAGCCAGAAGTAATAAGTGAGACTTTTTTTTTTTAAGCTAGTTGAGCCGGAGAGATGGTTCTATAGTTAAAGGCTTCAGCTCACAACCAAAACAGGACTGGAGAGAGATGGCTCAGTGGTCCTCTGGTCTTGTAGAGGACCCAAGTTTAGTTCTCAGCACCCACATGATGGCTCATAACCATCTGTGACTCCAATTCCAGGGGACACAACCTCCTCTTCTGACCTCTACATCTGGCATGTGCATGGTACATATGCATACATGTAAGCAAAATTCATGCACATAAAATAAAAGTAAGTCCTTGTTTTCTGTTCTGTTTTGTTTTAAGTGATAACTGCCCCTTGCAAAGTTGAAATTGTAGCCCCAGGTTGTTTGATCATTTGTTAATTATCATTTGTTAATGATTTGTTAATGGAAGGACCTTCAGCCAGGAAGGAGAGATCTTTAAAGATCTAACTCTGCCTTCTCCCTTGGCAGCCCCTTGACACTTGCTTGAAAATGCTGCTCTCTCCAAGTGATCGTCCTAAATGGTTATCAGTGAACTGCAAAAGGTGTTCTGGGGAAAGATGGCTTCGTTTGACATGTATGCTCTGACTGAAACTTGAAGCACATAATTGATGTCAGGCTAAGGGCTGGCAGTTGGTAATTTTCAAGAAGCACAAATGGCTTGAATTCATGGTGTCCACAGGGATGGCACATGCAACTGCAGGAAGCTATCACTGTGTCTTTTCCTGAGTTGGAGAGTCATTCATGCTTCAGGAAAAAATGTTTATAGTCTGTACTGCCTCCACTCATTCATGTTGATCATTAAATGTCAACTGTATACAAAGTTACAAAGTGTGGTTCTGCAACAAAGAGATATACAGATGGACCCTGAGTAGCTTTCCCTCTGTTTGGAAAACCAAGATAAGTCTGGCAGAAATGTGAATGATCACCCACGGAGATAATGTTAGGCCAGCAGAAAGTGGTCAGGGTTCAGCTGCAGTCTGGGCTTCCAAGGTCTGGGGAGGGGACGAAGACCTTCGGTTCTCTGGGAGGAGCATGTCCTGGGCACACTTTAACCCAGCTTTAGTTAATGCAGCCTGTCAGCCTGGGAGTTCTGGGTCAAGTCATGGGAGGGTATATAATTAAATGTGGGTGGGGTTTGTGGTGGAAGGGAGTTTGATTCTTAATCCACTCTTTTAGCATTGTCATTTCTGAGCGAATGCCCACTTTAGATGCATTTTTAGCAGCCTTTTAAACTGTTCTCAAGGAAGTATCATGACCTCGCTAGGAAGGGTCAAACTGCTGCTCTGACCTGTCACAGGGTTCCAGGGTTCCTTGGTTGGAAGTGACTACATGCCTCCATTGGGAGCAGAATTCCAAGATGATAGTTGGACTCCATCCAAGTCACTCACTTTCTCCCAAACAGAACATCTGCAAAAGATAGAACCTCCACTGTCTCCTCCTCAAGCCAGTATGTACCCGAAATGGCAGGTCTCTTCTTGTGCCCCTCAGCCGACCAGTAGGTAAAGAGTTATACTGTAAAGGCTTGAATGGCCTCCACTGTGAATCAGGAATCATGATTCTACTCCTTCTCCACAGGACGCTAAATAGGCTTTAGAATCCAGTCAGAATGCTAAAATGGAGGCGCTGCAGCTCAGCTGTTCAGCCTGTTGTACTGTTTAGAGATGTGTTTTCTAAAACCAGCTGTAAAGGATAATAAAAAATATGGATTTGCAGCCAGGCATGGTAGCATACACCTTTAATCCCAGCACTTGGGAGGCAGAGGCAGGTGGACCTGTGTGAATTTGAGGCCAGCCTGGTCTACAAAAATTTTAAAACAGCCAGAAACTCTGTTTGGAATAACCAAAAAAAAAAAAACAGCTGGTTTTAGAGGATTTGCTTGCCAGCCAGAATAATATAGATATCTGTGAACAAAACTTTCAAATATCATATTAGTAAAATTTCAAAAGCCAGGAAGAACTATCACAAAGGAATTAGAGGAAAGGAACCCAGTAAAACTGTCCTGGTCATAGTTTCACAGAATTTCTTTTTAATTTAACACTTGGTTTTCGACATTCCTAAAGATGAGAATACTATTAAATAAAGTTTTTATTTTGAGTTACTTAGTTCTCAATATAGTTTGCCTTAGATAATTAAGGTTGTCTACATATTAAACCCTGAGTGGCGCACACTTGAGAATTGGAATTAATGCATTGAATGAACGTCTTTTATTTTCTAGAACCCTAGGATTTCTGTCACTCACTGTCTTTTAGTCATCACTAACCTAGCAAGTCCTAAAGTGAGGCTCCCGTTTTGTTGGTATCAGGACCACTTTAAATGAGTTAATGACCCACGGGTATGTGGAGCATTTAGGCTATCAGGCCAGGATTCAGTGAGAGCAGAGTTCATAATCACCACTGTTGGGTTTTAACATTATTTGGCTAGCATGTAATATTCACTGTGGACTTCTACCATTGGTGGTCCAGGCCTGTTAATTAAACTGCCAGTTATTCCTAGGAATCCATACACATCCGAGTTATAAGTAGAGACTGAGGAGGTATGAAATCTTTATTTTTCAGCAGTCAACTTGGATTTTGTTTAATTTTAGTTTAATAGTTCTCAGTTCTGGCTGCAGAGCAAAATCATGGGGAAAGGTTAAAAGATACACTGAGCATGGTGGCCCAAGACTTTAAAACAAGTGTTTAAGTGGCAGAGGCAGCCTGTTTTCTGAGACCCAGTTGGGTCTTCATAGCAAGTTCCAGGTCAGCAAGGGCTACATAGTGAGATCCTGTCTCAAAATGATGATGTTGATGATGATGATGATGATGATGATGATGATTCCTGGACCCACCAGCACATAGGAGCTCTTACCTGCATTTTTAAAAGTTTCCCCCCTCCCCATCTACATGATTTCCAAGCATGACTAGGGTTAAGATCATCTCATTGGACTTTGTTGGCCACTCTGGTTTTTGCACGTCTGGCTCCACTTCTCTGTTCTTCCTGCACACGGCAGTCCTGTTCAGAGCTTCATGCTGGGACACGTATCGTTCCATGTGATGCCCATGCCTACAGAAAGAGCCTTGTTAAGCTCAGGGGATCACGTCGAGGCCATTCAAGTCCAGCCAGTTGAACACCACCTAGGAGAGATTTTCCAGCAATCCCGGTAGCAGTTCTCCCTGACATGACTAACAAGAACTAGTTTATTGCCTGGTGACCTGGCCTTACCTGCTGACCTCAGACAGCAACTCTGATTTCCAGGTGAATTGCACAAACACTTGCTAAAAGAAACCTGATGTCCAGCGCTGTTCTAAGCCCTGCAGAGGAGCCCAAATAGAGACCCAACTAGAAGGGTTTCAAGGAACCTGCTCTCCCCTCCCCGGTGAGGAAGTGCACAGGAGCTAGGAATAGTGCTACAGAATAATAACAGAGAAAAGAGGGCTTCCTGGAACAGCATCCTAGAAAAACAGAAGTAAAAGAAAGTGAGTTTAGTCTACGTCTCGGAAGGAGCGTGGATAGAACCATGAAAGGTGGCAGAGTGCCAGGCTGGGGAAGCGTGCTGAGCTAAGACCGTGGTCACAGCACCGCACAGAACCCATAAAGGCTGCATAGAATTCATTCTCTCCGATGAGGGTACAGTAGCTCAGCTCACCCAGTAAGTAGTCTCTTAGGGCAGACTGTGCTGTCAGGTTCTCCTTCCAGCTTTAAAAGTGGACACAATGAAATATACATCCTTAGGATAACATTTTTAGAAATCTAGGCACTAAGTCAAAGTGATTTTGAATACAGCTAATCCATACTTGGTATAGAAAAAGTAGTAAATATATGAGAATTTTTAATCATCATAGCTCGTTTACCTTAGTGGGATTTTACAGGTTAATCTATAAAGTTTATGTATATTGTTATATTTAGCTGTACAGAATGACTTGCAGAGGCAGGAAGGATCTCTGTGAGTTTGAGGACAATTTGACCTATGTAGCAAGTTCCAGGCCATCCTGGGCTATATAATAAGACCTTATCTCAAATAAATACATATGCATGATTTGCAATTAATTTGCTTTTAAACTTAATCCTATGTTTTCAACATCATTTCAATGTTGGTCAGATTGAGAATTCTGTGATACATTAAATTACAAATATCATTTCAGTGAATTTGCTTTGGCCATTGAACAAATACAAAATGTTTCGCATGTGGAGAAGTAATTTAGTACACATGACAAGAAGAAAGCTGACAGGAAAGTCTTTCTAAAACTCATCCTGTCCTTGTATTAAAGACCCCTTGTATTAGCCATGTGACACCCAGCTAGCTACACTGAGGAACGAGAGTGGCTCTCAGTTGAGGAGGAATGGGGAAGAGGATGTGGCCATGCAGAGAAGGGTATGGAAGAGCTGTCAGGAAATGAGAGATCTCAACCTTAGGGCTGAGGTTCCTTCCCTGCAAAGACCACAGGAGTAAGGGAATGAGGTTGGAAAGCAGGCTGGTGCCAGGCCACGGTGGTTCCGTGTGTTCTCTAGGCTCTGGGTACCCCGTTTCCCAAGCCTCCCTGGGAGAGAGGCTGCTCTGTAGATTGTACCAGGATTTGTTTCAGCTAAAGTCTTGATCTACTGGAGATGGGTGGGTGGGAACATGGCTCGGCACCAGGGTACCAGAAGGGAACCACAGTAGAAGAGGGAGAGGCCATGTGGCTCAGATGACAAGCCTTGGCAGGTCAACATTGTGCCGACAAGGGCAACACTTAACAATCATTGAAGGCCTTGGGGGTTTGAGTCTATGTAAATGAGTCGTGTGACTTATTAAAAAGAAAGCATAAGAGATCATCAGAAGAGGATGGGTTGAGAGATTGGTTTGTTTTTTGTTTTTTTGTTTTTTAATACTTTAAGTACCTTATGTGCATTGATTTGTCTACATGTGTGTTTGTGTGAGGTTGATGGTTCCCCTAAAACTGAATTACAGACAGTTGTAAGCTGTCATGTGGGTGCTGAGAATTGAACTCAGATCCTCTGGAAGATCAGCCAGTGCTCTTAGCCAAGCCATCTCTCCAGACCTGGAAACTGTTTGTAACAACCTGATTTTTAAGTCTGTGCCATGCGGACCTAACCGCCGCATGCCTACACCCTTTTCCTTCTAAACAGGAAACCACTTGGAATGTACCTGCAAGTATGGAGGCCTTCGGTCTGGAGGACTGTTTAATGCACAAACATCCCAGCCTGAGGTGGAGGCAGAAACGACAGAAGGCAAGCACAGCCGGGGCCATGAGCAGTTCCCCCCCACGCAGGGAAATCCTCTGCCCCCGGTGAACCTGACAGACGACCAGATAGCCACTGGCCTCTACGGTAAGGCCGCTTACAGTTTGGGTTGGGATTCTAGGCAGCACTGCCAGCCTTCCAGCCGATGAGCTACATGCTGACCTGGAAGAAAGGTTATAGAATTTGTTTTTTGGCAGCTAGGCCTAAAGTATCCTTAATAGAAAGTGAGCCTGTGGTGTCTTGGCTACAGATTATGCGCTATACAAACAGCTTTCCTCTCCTTCACATCCCAGCACGCATGGTCTGCCCCCTAGGTTATCTTAGCAGAAGAAAATGTACCAGGATCCCTACCTCAGTGCCTAAGGGTGAACTGAGACATGACATCACTTCATAAACATTACAGCCTGGTACCAGTGCTCCTTATCTCCAGGTTTGTAATGTCTGGGCACACTGATGGACTCCCCCCCCCCCCATTTAAAGAAATGTTATTAATAGAATGATGAATTATTTTCTCTGTTTGCACACACTCTGCCAATCAGTTTCATGGACGTTTCTCACACAGCCACACTAAGATCTACATTCACAAATGTGAGGGAAGAGCACCCACTCGTTTAACTCATGATTTACATGAGTCACTTTGATTTACTTTTTTATTTTCTTCAGTATGTCCAAATAATGAAAACACACTGAAGTCCATCATGAAGAAAAGCGATGGGAATAAAGATTCGAATGGAGCCAAAAAGAATCTTCAATTCATTGGCATCAACGGCGGGTAAGGCAAGCTATGGCGTTGGGGTGCAAAGATGGCTGTCTCCTTTGCCTCCTACTCACTTAAGTCACTGTCAGGGTGCCTCTTCTGGGATGCTGCCACATCTTGATGATGGAAGATTCCCTCCTCAGAAAGGTGCATCTGGGCTTCTCTTCTTCTCTCCTTTTGCTATTCTTAAGGACATGTCCCTCTTTCAAGGATACCCACTGAAGCTGGAAAAGTGACATCTCCTTACCTCTGGCCTGGGGGTGGGGGGGAGCAACACATCTTCAGCAAAAAGCCATCAGGATTGCTGCTCTCCTTTGGATAGTTGTGCTTATACGCGTTAAAATACAGGAGGGGACAGGAAGAGGTTGGCAGCATTGGTCCAGGACCCACTGATGGTCATCCACTTCTCCAGAATGGATTGCTTTTGACTTAGCTCTCCGTGTTCAGGAGCAAAACTGTGGGACATTTCAACTGAAGAGTAACCTGGCCATACCTCTGGTTCCTTGCTTTCTACATAGAATGCCTAGGAGTTATTGGCCCAGGTGGTTGAGCCTGTTTGTCCTCCTCCAGTTGAAGCAAAGCAATTAGTTGATTACTCAATGAGAAAGCAACAGTGCAGCGTTGGGTATTTGTAGCAAAGAGGCTAGCAAGAGAGATTTAACATGATGGTGCATGTTTTACAAATCTTCAGTTTTATTGAACGATGTGGTCCAGAAGATTTCAAAGGAACTATTGGTTACTTATATAATCTGTTCACTTTGACAGTGGGAGAATGAATGGATGGGATGAATAGAAGAATGCAGAGCAACTGCAGATCTGGTTTCTGTAAAGTCACTTTCCTCTCAATTTATTCGGACCTGGTGGTATTTTTTTTTTTTTTAACAAATCGTATATAATACCAGTCTTCAACTGGGAATTATCCCTTTGAAGTCAAAGCCATTATAAACTTACCAGGCCTTCAAATAGACCTTGCTTTGAGTTTCTAAGTGCAGGCTCTAAACCACTGGCAAGATGTCTGGGGTCAGGCCGCAGCTTTCCCTTCCCAGGATCATCTGTCGCTGGGTCTCTATGGGGACACCCTGCATCTCCTGAAATCCCAATTGCCACCTAGGTATGAGACAACTTCAAGTGATGATTCCAGCTCGGATGGAAGCTCTTCTTCCGAGTCAGATGACGAGTGTGACACCATTGGGTATCCTCCCGAGGAAGAGGAGGAGGAGGAAGAGGAGGAGGACCACGACACTCGGGGAATGGCGGAAGGGCACCACGCAGTTAATATTGAAGGTTTCAAGTCTGCCAGGGTGGAAGATGAAATGCAGGTTCCAGAATGTGAGCCTGAGAAAGAGGAAATCAGAGAGAGGTGTGGTACATTTCCCCTCCCCTCCCTGATTCCTCCCATGTGTGGCTTGCTTGGGCAATAGAATTAACTGGTTCAGGTAGTTTGCAACTATATGTGTGTGTTGAGTCTTATCTGTGTCTCTGAAGCATACACATCTGGTCAAGGTACTAGTGAATGTAAGTGCAGGGTGTGGTGCCTTTCAGATCTCTTAGCACACTGATGAGAGTGGCTCAGTCGGCTAGTCTGTTCGCTGATCTTTGGTAACTCTTTGCTGTGTAGCTTGGCATGTGGAACTGCTGTCTACGACAGCATCCATTGTTCGAACACATCACCGTGTATACAAAGACATAGTTGACCTTTCTGATGACCAGCGCTCTGTTTAAGATTTCAGATTTTATCTTGATGCAGATGTCAGACTTGTTAGCACAGGACCATTGTGCATGTGAGGAAAAAGAGTTTAGCCTCAACCAAAAATCATTAACTAGAAAGGTGTTGTGTGTCAGGCACACTCTCAGCTTTGTTGCTCCTTGAGTGATAAGGAACACAACAGTAGATGTGGGACTGTGATACATAATCTCACATGCTCTAGTTGGCTGAAACACGCACCCCAGAAACAGTGAGTTTGTGACATTGTTAGTAAGGATGGACTTATCACTTAATAAAACGAGGAAAGATGGAAAGGTCAGCGTGGGTTTTCATTCTGTGAAGTATAAGTTGGAACATTTCAGCAAGCATTTATTCTATTACATTTGACAAATGGAAGCTCACTATCAACACAAGGTAAGTGTTTCCAGACGGTTTGAGATGTCTTCTGAGTTTCAAACAGCTTTATTAAGATAGTTATAATGTCATTTGATTCTTGGCTTTTCATATGTGTTGGACAAATACTTGAGTCACTAGATATGAGTTCACCATAATGGAAATATAGTAATGTAGACCTCTAGCTACTTAAGAGTAATATAATATATGCATATATATGTGTGTGTATATGCAAATATACACATGTTGGAAACAAGGTCTTAACTGTGTAGTCTTGGCTACACTGACACTCACTATGTAGACCATGCTGGTCTCAAACTCACAGAGATCCCCCCGCCCAAGTACTCAGATCAAAGACGTACGTCATCACACCTGGCCAAGACAATATTTTTAAGCACTTACAATAAAAGGAATAAAATTTTACAAATGTTATTTTGTAATGTCCTAAAGGCCAAACCGATGTATCTGGAAGTCATGCTTAATGCAAAGACCTTCATTGCAGAGGTGTACTGGCTTTATGTGGTGATGTCAACCATCAATGCCTGGAGACTGCTCCAATCATCATGACCTGCCTAGGCTGGGTCATGGCCCTGGCTATTCAATAGTTGTGGGCTCTGAGGTAAAAATCACTTTTATTTCATGGCATATCCTGAGTTTTGTGGCGGTTTTATTTTTTTTTTCTTCCTCTTTAGGTATGAATTAAGTGAAAAGATGATATCTGCCTGCAACTTATTGAAATATAACATAAATGATCCCAAAGCTTTGGCCAGCAAAGATATGGTAAGTCTGTATGACAGGAACAATCCCCAGGTTTTGCAGCATCACCCCAGTGTAGTATGGTCAGGAGCACGGTAGCCTGCCCCTGAGCTGTTGTGCAGGCCTCTCCTGGAGCCACTCATTTCTAGCATAGCTGGCAGGATGAGCTCCCACTGCCCAGCGCAGGGAACATACCGTTTCCCTGAGGCCCAGTCTCCACTCCTTTACACACCCTGTACTTTTCTTGTGGTGGAGCCATCTGGGAAGCACATACTTGGCAGAAAGAAAGAGAAGGCTAATTGCAGGCAATCTCCTTCTCTCTCCATGTTCTGCTTCTATCTACAGAACCTTCTGACCCCAAGAGCAGCATTCCTGTACATTTTTAACAAGTGAGCATAGTTTTTTAGAAGAAACTTATCTGGGCTGAGGTCAGCGCTCCTTTCCGTTAGGAAAGTATATATTAGGTTCTGGTGTGGAATGCCAATGGCCACTATTTTCAAACAGAAAAAAAAAATAACTGCACTGTCATTTCACAGCTGGGTAAATTCAGCAGCAGGTAGTGTGGAGGTTGTGGTTGTCTAACTGGGCAGGCATAGCACAGCACGGGACAAGCAGGTATTGCTGGGGCAGCAGCTGATCTGGTGTGCTGCCGGGTGAACCACTCCCGTGCTGACAACTGGATCTGCAGCTGCTTGACCTGACCAGGCCTCTGTTTGGCAGCTCCAACTTCAGGGCATTGTGAAAAATGTGGCTTCTCGCACTAATTTGATAATAGCCTAGCTCCAAGTCTGTGTGTGTCAGCAGGGTTTAGTTCATCCAAGGCTCAATCATGAGTCAGGTGCTGCTGCTCAGGGGACTTCCAAGGCTCTCGAGACCGTGGAGCTCTGAGAACCAAATGAGACCTCAGGAGTTTATCTAATCCTAGAAACATAGCTGGAATACCATGGGCCTGGCACCGTCTGTTAAAAACTGGCTGTGGCTGTCACAGGCTTGAACAAGTACACAGGGACATGTGCCCATGAGACCTCACTAGCCGAACCCATTCCCAGTATCTGAGGCCCTGAGAGATGGTGTCTCCAGGGCCTACAAGATAGCTCAGTGGAGTGGATAAAGATGTTTGCTGTCGACCTGACAACCTGAGTTTCATCCCCAGTACCCATACTGTGACAGAAAACAGCCAACATCTTCAAATTGACCTCCACATGTGCTTGTAACCTGCATGCACTTGCCCAGATGCAATAAATAAATGATAAATATCTAAAAATATTCTAAGTATCTCTAGAGTAGCAGCCACCATGTCAAACTACTAGTGCTAGGCTTAGATTGTCCTAGTTTGCTCTGTGAGACAGCACCTCACACTGTAGCTCACGTCGGCCTGGAACTTGCTATGTAGTAGCCTAGGCCAGCTTCATCTCCCAGCCTGGTGGGGTAGAAGAGTTGGAGTTAGTCAGTCTGGGTCAGGAAGCAACACAGTTGCTGGTGTGCTGATTTCTCCCTGCTTCCAATGAACAATCACTGGAAAGACTCGTCAGTTCAGTAAACACAAATGGCTCAAAAGTAGAGATAGGCCTAAATGTTAACCTCATTATAGATGCTATTAAAAGGAGGGGTTTTGGTGGTGGTGGTGTTTTGTTTTGTTTTGTTTTGTTTTTAAAGACATGGAAACTAAGATGCAGAATAAGGAAGATCTTCAGAATCATTCGTCCATAAGAAGTAGAGCCCGGAGTTGAATCTCCGGGATCTGGCTCTAAACCCACTTGCACGTTGTTGTGACCTCTTTCTTAGAGACCACAGTGTAGACAGGATGATTTCAAACCAGAAGAGGAGTTCCATTTTGTTGTTTGAAGCTGCTCTTGAGTAGCTGGGTGGCACCAGCTTTTAAGAGCAGATACTGAGAGCACGCACTTTGACTATAAAAGGCCTGGTGGCTTGGGCTTTCGCTTGCACTCAAGAGAGAGCTATAAATAGAACTAACAGCAAGTTGGTGTTTTGGCAGAGGATCTGTCTGAACACCCTCCAGCATGAGTGGTTCCGCGTGTCCAGTCAGAAGTCCGCCGTGCCAGCCATGGTGGGTGACTACATCGCCGCATTCGAGGCTGTCTCCCTGGACGTGCTCCGGTACATCATCAACATGGCGGATGGCAATGGCAACACTGCCCTCCACTACAGCGTGTCCCACTCCAACTTCCAGATCGTCAAGTTGCTTCTGGATGCAGGTACAGGGGCTGCCCCGTGGTTCCCCTAAGAGTCTTGTCTTCATAAAGCCAGTTGACCCATACCTTAGTTCTTTGGCCATCCTCAAGTCTTTTCATTGCTTCTCCACATGACATGGCAAAAATACCATTCTTGAGTCATGCATGAGAGGCTTGAGGTTCACTGAGCCTGGGCAATAAAGAAACAGAATCCAGATTCTATTTTGAAGGGAGATTGTGGAGAAATTCTTGCTGCAGGTCAGCTGTCTTCAAATGAGGTGTACCCCTGCTAATAGCTGTGACTCACCCTTGTTCCTTGATGAATCATGAAGGCTGGGCTGGGTTCTTTGGGAGGCAGAGTGTTGCTCACAGGCCCAGAGTCACAGCTTTTGTGTCTGTGGCCGCTCTCTCTGTCCTTGTATGCCAACCACTATGTGGCTCTACAGAAGTGAGGAGTTGGGACAAGGAGTGAAGCCACAGTGAAGTCATCGCTGTCCCTACCCAACCACATGTCCTGAATAATCACAGAAATGAGTGGCAGTGTCTCCCATTACGGCTGCACCTTGTTAATGACAGTAGTGGGAATGCGCCATCCCAGAATGCAGCGATGGGTCACGTTATCCTTGATGCGGGTCTGAAGCGGCCCTTTGAGGAAGGGAGCCTTTAGCAATGTGCTCAGGTAAGGCAGCCCCAACTCACCGTCACCATTGAAACAATGTTCTGACATGCAGCTCACACAGGGGTCACAGTAATTCAGTCTCGTGAGAACATAATGTCAACACCTGATTGGTAGGATGAAATTGTCTAGTTTCCTTTACTGTCTCTTGACCTAGTGGACCGATACACATCACTCCGCCTTGGAGTTGTTAGTACAGAAAGAAAAAAAAAAAAATCCAAGCACACACATCATTTGTCCCTGTTCTCAGTTGCCAAGTCCTGGAACTCACTCTGTAGACCAGCCTGGCCTCGAACTCAGAAATCCGCCTGCCTCTGCCTCCCAAGGGCTGGGATTAAAGGCGTGCGCCACCACTGCCTGGCTTGAATTCCCATTTCTTGAGGATATGGATGTGGGTGTTGGAGCTATAGCCCTCTGTGTGCTGGACGAGCACGCTGCTACTGAGCTGCCTCCCAGCACAGCGTAGTCTTTCAGTGCCCATGTTAGGGAATAATTGCTTCCATCTGATGATAGGAAGCAGTTCCAGGCCTCCTTCCCTCCAGACTGTAAACAGTAGGGACTGTTAAAATAGGGACCTAGATTATACCCAGGGGAGTTCAGAACAAGATTTCAGAATTGCCCTTGAAATGCTGTCTTCTCTGCCCTGAGAACCCTCCAATGGATATCTTGGCAAACTGACTTGATTCCACTCTTAGAAGGTCTTAGTCAATCACTTCATTTACTTTGTCTTATTGCTTAGTATTTTGAGGAAATTTTTGGCTCCATAAAATGTAACTCTGGGCTTCAGCACTGAGGCTGGAAGAGCCCAGATCCTAAGGACTTTGGGCCTGTGTGTGCACCCACTTTGCCACCATGTAGCCTTTGCTTTTTTACACAGAGGTCCTTCTGTACATCCCATTATGGAATAGGGTGGGAGCCCAAGCCAAGTTTTTGTCTTGTCTCGTCTGAAGTGTTTAACTTGGTACTTGCTCGTCTCAAAGCTACTTTCCATCACTTCTCATCCTGGCATGTCATTAAAGCCCTGAAAGATCCTCCAGAATTAAAGAACAGAAGAGATCTAGCCCATGGCGTCTGGTGGTCCTTGGCAGTTTCTTAGAGGACTTGTAGTGTTAATATTGATCTTACACCACAAGCCCTAAGGTTAGAAGCCATGTGATTAAGTTTCTAAACATGTGCCTGTCTCGGTTCCTCATTAGCGCTTATGCTTCGGAGCAAGTACACCGAGAACCTCCTCACGCACCGCCAGGGTATCCCACTATAATCACCCTATTACAAGCTGGGAGCCCCGTGGTCGCTTAACTGTCACATCTGCTGCTGCCAGCCTGCTGAGATAGCGCATTAAAACACTTGTTTCCTTTTGAGTCGTTTTTTTCGGAGCACTTACTTCATGGGGCTCTCGTAAACATCACACCCCCAGTGAACACGAACGGTTCCGCATGGCCCTCCCTAAAGAGATTTCTTTCTTGTAGACGTGTGTAACGTAGATCACCAGAACAAGGCAGGGTACACGCCCATCATGCTGGCAGCCCTTGCAGCTGTGGAGGCCGAGAAGGACATGCGGGTTGTAGAAGAGCTCTTCAGCTGTGGAGACGTGAATGCCAAGGCCAGTCAGGTTAGTGCCTTGCTTACCACGCCGACCATCGGTACCCTGACCAGTGACTCATATGACCAGGTTGACAGGGCATTTTGCTGGTGGCATACTGACAGCTGTAGTCCATGCACTGACCATGGACTACAAATCTCTCCCATGTTGCAAATCTCTCCCAGCTTTGCCTGGCCTCTTGGGAAGCTTTCAGAGGAAACTAAACCATGGTTGCACACAAGGGTCCCTACCTGTACGGGGTCCTCATCATACATTCGTTGCCTACTGACTCCAACTAGCTTGCTGTCTTGGCTTCATGCCAGAGCCAGAGCTCTAAGCCTAAATGTGTTCACAACTTTACCTTAAACCTCTTTGGAACCATCTACCTTGCTTTACTGAGATGTCTGCAGAGTTCTGGTAAAAACCTGTTTCCTTCCTGTGTGTTCTTCCTTACCCCAGCATTCTCCTGCCCAATCTACACTTCTGACTCTAACCATCATTTCTCTCATAGGCAGGACAGACAGCCCTCATGCTGGCTGTCAGTCATGGGCGGATAGACATGGTGAAGGGCCTGCTGGCCTGTGGAGCTGACGTGAATATCCAGGATGACGAGGGCTCCACTGCCCTGATGTGTGCCAGTGAACATGGGCATGTGGAGATTGTGAAGCTGCTGCTGGCCCAGCCAGGCTGCAATGGCCACCTGGAGGACAATGTGAGTACCAGCCAGGACCAGGGGTGGGCCCCTCTTTCCTGTTCCTTGTGGACTGGTGTTGGCATCCAGGCCTCTTCCCTTCATAACCCAGCTCAGCAGCATTTACCATGTATAGTCTGATACTGCATTAACCAAAAGCAAAAATAAATAGACTTCACCCTCGAGTTCGTGAAAGGGGAGACCCAGTGCTCCTAGTGGGGGTGAGCAGATTGGCCCTACAAAATCAAACTCTCAGAGGCAGTGTATGAGCAGTCCCTCAGTAGAAGCCTAGGTTCTCTCCCTTGGGTGGAACACTTAACCATTCAAATGCAGTGTCATGGGTGATCTACAATGAATGGATCATCAATGTGAAGGTGACACATAAGCCAGGAAGTCCACAAGTTCTTTGGCCATTCTGAGCACATTCTCCCACTTCTGCTTGGTCTGTTTCCATCGTTACCAAACTAAAACCTCACTGAACTCCCTCCCAGTCTGTCCCATTCCAAGATAAACCTTGCATGAGAGCAATGTGAAGCATGAGACCATGCTTGCAGGCTGAAAGCATAGGACTGGCGCGTGAGCTATGGAAGCGAAGCTGGGTCATGGAGGTCAGGCCAGGCTGCTTCGCATTTTGAAAGTTTATTTCTGCCAAATGCTGGTTCAAGCTAGAGCATCCTTCATTTCAAAACACCATAAAGTTAGAGGGGAAATATCCTCCTTTGCCATAAATTTCAGATCCCATTGGGCTCACACCAACAAGCAAAGCAGGGGAGGCCACTACGGGGTAGAACGGCAACCCTCCTCCCGCCTCCAGGGACAACACAGTCCGTTCACTACTTCAGGGAGCGTGGGTTCACAGCTTATCTCCCCTCCCCCTGCCCCCACTACAGTCTCAATTTCTTTCTCCCTGAAAACTTGTCACTTTGTACAATGAGTCTGTAGTGTGACAGGGACATGCAGAAATCCTGGCTACCCAGCTAATTGCCCACTTCCGTATTTATATATAAGCAGGACATTCACCTGACCTCCGGAAGAAAAGCTGCTCCCTGGATTCGCTGTGTGGGAGGGCAGGATGCTAATATTCAACCCACATGGGAATCATTCCCTGTTCCTGTGACCAGAGGAGAGCCCTTACTTCAAAACCAGACAGAAAATAAACTGTGCTGTCCTTTGCCTTAATTGCTTCATATCCATTTCAGACTCTGCAACTTAATAAAAATCAAACAGTTACTCTCCCCCAAAATTGCTTCTTTCTCAGTCCCCCCCACCCCCACCCCCGGTATTTCCAGAAGATACGTGTTTGCAGGCAAACCTCTAGGGTGGAGTGCTTACTCGTGGATGTGACCTCCAGCGTTTAGCGGAGGTGCTGTAGGCTAAAAGACCACAGCTTCCTTGTTCAGAGGAAGGTTGAAGTGTTTGCAACTGGCTAGACCAGTCCACACACACCCTAGTTCTTACCTGGCCGTTTGTGATTATAAGAAAAGAGACTGCGGTTTCTGTACCTCCTGTTCTTACTGGCCCCTCTGGCAGGTGGGACGGTTGGATAGGGGCTCTCTGTGGATAGCCTTCAGTTTTTAAGGACCTTGGTGTACACATCCCTGTGCCAGTGCTGATAGGCAAAGTCAAGGAGAATGACTGATTCTCCTTGAGTTCTTATAGACAGAGACTAGTCTCACTCACCTCCACACTCACAACCCAACCTGGAAGATCCGGAAACACTTCCTGAAGTACAGAACACGTGGCTAGACTTGGGGGGCTTTATCAGCTTGCTACTTTCTGACTTGAGAGACTCAGTATGGCCTGTTGTTTGCATTTCCTCTTTAGGATGGCAGCACCGCTCTCTCCATAGCCCTGGAAGCTGGACACAAGGACATTGCCGTTCTTCTGTACGCCCACCTCAACTTCTCAAAAGCCCAGTCTCCGGTCAGTAGCAGGCATTTGGCATTTACAAATGGGATGAAGTTCACAGGCTGGCAGACTCCTTCCCAAAGTGAATGAGCAGGCTACAGGGGACTTATGTTGATTCTGAATATGGGATTTTTAGATTTTAAGTCTTCATCATTTCTACCCCATGCCAGGGTAGGCTGGGTCTCAGTCATTCTTGGGGGACAGCAGCTCTCACGAGGAGCTAATTCTAGGCATAATGATCCAAACAGCACAGGTTGAGCTCATGGCTACTTGTCACTGTGTTCCTGACACTGTTCCTAAAGCTGTCAGCGGGCTACTCATCATCTCCGAGTTTACTCTGAGTGGGAGGCTGACTTCCTAGGACAGCTGGGCAATCCCTGCTTAGCCTGGCTGACTTTAGAGCCATGCTACAGAGGGTGGACATCTGTCCCACATTCTCAGGAAGAGATCGCCTGGCTCCGGCACACAGATGGTTGTCAGCTGTGATGAACCAATGTCTGGGGGAACAACACATCTGCCTGAAGTCACTCATTAACCTCTATTTTCCCCCTTTCCTGGTCTCCAGGGCACCCCGAGGCTTGGCAGAAAGACATCTCCTGGTCCCACTCACCGAGGTTCCTTTGACTGATTATGTAAACATGGCTCTCATGTCTACCACCACGAAGCTGCTAGTTATTCCTGTTGGAGTGACAGATACTGAATGTATATGGACCATGCCAAGCCGACCAGCAAACAGAAGAGTAAAGGAGCGGCTGAAGGCCGATGCTTTTGGCTGAAGGCCGATGCTTTTGTGGGGAAAGCTGAGCTGCTGGGAAATGGCCAAGCTAGGTTCAGGCCTCCTCTCTAGCCCTCTGCTCTTGTACGGCTTGGACCCAGCTCTGTGGCTGCTGAACTGGCTCCGTTATTTGCAGTGGTAGGAAATGGTAGGCTGGCCTGACCTGGCTACTTCTACCATGTAAGCAAATGTCAGATTCTCTATGGCATTGTAGTTTTGAACTTTTCCACAAGTACTTAATAACTCACTAAATGTGGAGGCATTGGGAAGCCCTTCCAGTATTCCATTCCAGGGTGCTTCTGTTCACTTCTCTTTTGTCTTTTAAAGTAAGAACCTTGAGGGATAGGACTTTGATCATCAGCAACTTGCCCCTCCTCCCCAGGCTGATAATTTCCCCCCCCCCCCCCCCGCTTAAAAAATAGAAGATGGAACTCTCAAACCATATGTATAAACTTACAACAAGAAATATTTTCAGTTGGTTTATCAAGGTGGATGTATTATATGGCTTTTTATATAAAAAGACTTCTATATGAAATTGACAACAGTATTTTCAACTTTTATATTCCACAGTACAGTCATAAAGAGCTATGTGTAATGTTACGTTTTAAGCAGCTGCCCAACCGTGTCTCCATCTGGTGATAAAGGTTTGAATTAGGTTAGAGGACTGGGTTGCAGATTTGCATCTATGGAGGCAGTGTAGTTCTCTGAGTATTTCTATCATATGCCACGTTTACTTTGGTCCTATATATGTATTTAAATGTTTGAAGTGCCTTAGACTCTTGCCATATTTTCAAAATAAAATTTCATTAAGCTCCGTTGCTTGCCCCTGCTTCATTCCTGACAGCTGTCGGCCTGGCTCGGATGACTCAACAGGAGTGGCCACAAGCGCTGATGGATGGTTTGGGCTTCGAGAACAAGAGCATGGTCCATTGGTCTCAGGCTCCAGGAGACGGGGTGCGGCGAGAGGGGCAGTCTTCTGAGGGTGCTTGAGTCTGTGACACAGGTTCCACACCCCAGGCTGCATGTCACAACACTGAAACTTAAAACTCTATATACCACAATCAGGCAGGTAGCCTCCAGGGAGCCCCCAGAGTTGATTCTTCTCAGATGCATGAATGTTAGCTAGTCCTGAACAAATTTAGGTGCGTAACTACCTGTGGTTGACTAAAAGGGGAAAGGAAGCCAGGCAGACTTTTTGAAAGTTTTGTGTCTTCTAGAGAGACTGTTGGAGGAGTCATGAGAGAAGTAGTGAAGATGGATTCAGGTTGGCCTGAGCCAACTGAACACTTTGCAAGAAGCCTAGAGCTTCTGGGACAGGAGTCTGTCCTCATCCGTGAACTGTAAAAATGAGATTACAGGGACTGGGACTCCCCAACTGCTCTCTCTCCCCAGACAGATCTGCGAGCTCCAGGATTCAGGCTAAATTTAGGCTCAGGAAGTTATTAAAGCTGAAGTCCCCTGGACTGGAAATAGGTAAAATAAATTATTGGGGGCCGGGGGCGGAGGTCTGCAGAGGGAAGTGGTTTGGGGCTTTGTTTCTCTCTTAATGGCTCCAAATGCCTTTTGAGCAAAGAGCTATTTCTCAGGAGGTTTATGATCCTGGGGATTTTGTTTTTCTGAGAAGTAAAACTCATGAATACTGTGAATTGTGGGTCCAGATGGTGTCTTCTAAGAGAGTAGTAGTGTTTACCTAACTCACACACAGCCCTGAGTTCAATCCCCAGCACTAATCAAAAAAAAAGCTTAAAAAAATATTGTAAATGAATGAGAAAAACAAAACGAGCCCTTATGTTCTGATAAAAACAAGTGCTTATTTTATCTTTGAGTGAAGTCTTCACACTGTGTATCTAACCTCTGAGTAGTGCACACTGGCCCAGGCCGTGTTTGCTCTCCTAACACCTCGAATGCTTTTTATCTTGGGATCTCCACACATTGTATACATAAGCCTGATCACTCCCATTGGTAAAGCTGTGTGTGATTTACAGAGGCACAACTTTGCAAAGGGACTCCGAAAGGAGGCGTGGGCCAGGTCCCTAAGCAAGGGCGGCCCGAGGGAGGAGACAACTGGCTTTATCTCCTGATCCAGTAAGAGGAAACCAAACCTTTAGGTGATACCAATTTCCTAGAAACTTTTGCCCTGGAAATGGAACTGCCGAAGGCTGGAATTTACCCTAGACAACACAGTGGAAACCCTGGTATCAAGAAAGCGACTGACATGGCCAGCCACTGTCAGGACACGTGGTAAACCTCTCACTCTGGTGATGTAGTTTGCTTCTGGAGAAATCTGTCTGGAACACACATCGAACACAAGTGCCCAAATACAAAAATGCGTTGAGCCCTTTCCTGTCAGATGTCAGTGTTCTGAGAGAGGTTTTATCCCTGGCTTTGTAATACTGAAACTACTATTGTGGGTATGGCAGACAGAGAGAAAGCTGCTGTTTTGCCCTTAAAGGAAGGAAATACTGACCAGCTAACCACAACCCTTTTTCAAATCCTGGTGGCTCTTTTTCACAGAACAGGTAAGGATTGCCCTGGGATGCTGGCAGAAAATACACATTCTGGCTCTCCCCTTGCAAATTGGTGCCTTAGGTGTGCAAGCATCCCAGGCACTTTGTCAGTGCAAGGTAGGTCCAACCTGAGAATTCCTTACCAATTACCACTCTACACAGATGTTTTTGCAAAGTGGAGTGGAGCTATGTCGTAACCAGGAACTCTGTGTACCTTGGCTGTGCCAGGAGCCCATCTATGCTTAGTTTCTATGTTGCTCGTCCATGGGCAAGGCCATTTCAGATCTTCCTGGGATAGTCATTTGCAGAAGGCCAGGCACTGTGACGGCCACCATACTACTATTTTTCCACGCTTAGTCTACCCAAGGCATGTGCTGGGCTGAGCAGGCAAGCAGGCTGCTCTTGGTATGTTTTCTCAATTTAATCTTTCCTTTCCCGCTTCCTCATGGCACTAGATTATGGTTATTCAGGAAGGCCATGAACCTTTGCTTTGGCTTTGAAATGATGATACTCTCCCGTTTTGTTTCTTACCAGAAGCACAGTGTTTCAAAGCCCCGGGAAACAAGTTCATTTTACACTCAGCAGAAGGAAATAACTAATGGCATGTTTACTGTACTCTCTCTTATTCAACACGGCTGTAATTTAGAAGCCAGCAGGTTATAAAAATACATCCAAAGTGCATTTTGTTGGCGATGTTACCACAAAAGGATGTGGTGAGCCCTTGGCCACAGTGCCCCAGACCTACCCAGGCCCCTGCTCACTGTCGCTGTGGTCCCTAGCGGTACCCTCGGGGTTTAGAGTTAAGGATAGAGACAGATGGTATCCTGAGCTACCCGCTCTGAATTTGGCAAGGATGCGGTGCAGAACTAGAAGGCCAAGTGCTGGTTTCAAACACTTGTATAGAATGTCTGATGCAGAGGGCGTTTGGGGAGTTCGGGGAGACTAGCCATCCTCCTTTTGCCTCTCCTGTAAGTCCTTTGGAGACTTGTTTAGACAAGAGGATGGGACGTCTGCCCCTCGCTTTTCAAATCGTGGGACCTGCATAAGAGGCACTGCCAGCCAGTGTCTTAAGTTAAAACAAGCCAGCCAGCAGATGCTTCCCATTCCACATCCTGGAAAGAACCAGTTTTTGGGTCCTTGAGCCGTCTGGGTGCTAAACCCAGAGGAAAAGCCCTGAGGTAGAGGGACGGGAGCTTGCTCTATTGTCAGCTACTCCAGGTAGCTTTTAACACCACCAGAGACCAAGGCCCTTCTGGGAGGGCTGCTTGCTTGCCCCTCCTGTGTCAAGCAGCAAAGACATCTGGCTTATAGGAAGTACTAGCTGTACGTAAATAAGCAGGCAATAAAGACAGTATGGACCAAGTTGAATCCTTGAGAGCTTCAGTAACTTAAAGGGAAGATCCCATCGAACAGGACGCCCAAGTAGGGCCCACTTCTGAGTTTGGATTTCTAACACCATCTGCCAGGACTGAGGGCTTCCAGTGCCTGGCTGGTGATTACTAACTGAATGGATGAGTGTGAAAGAATAATTTAAGGCTATGAAAAGTCAGGAGAGAGTTGCCTGGGAGGTGGAGGGAGGGGACTAAGAGGGAGCTCTGGGGCCTCCTACAGGCAGAGAGCCGCTTCCCACCTGTGTGATACCTGCAGTGTGTGCTCTGTGCACGGATGTTAGTATCAGGGTGTTTTTAGTTAAAAGATTTATCAAAGAAGATCGAGGAATAGATGGCTTAGATTCTATTCAAAGGTCAATAGATGCAAAGAGCTAGTGGGTGGCTGTGAACTTGAAGCTCTCGACCCCTACTGAGTGTCTGTAATGTTAGTGCACAGCACTGGTCACACACGACCTAGGATTCTAGCCAGCGGGGATGCTCTCCCATGGTCCAGTGCTTTTAGGAGATGGAACAGAATAGGGTATACTTCCCATTTGATTCTGAGGTTAGCCTTGACCCTGTGATTTATTCTGCCACTGCAACATTGGTCCAGTAATGTGTCAACTCCAGATGGAAGATTTAAAAACCTAGAGTGAACCTATAGTATGATTTAAAAATTCCAGAATCATCTTGAAACTGATTCCTAGAATGAGATGCTGCCGTGACGTGACCAAGGCACTCAGTTGGTGTGGGCAACAAAGAAACTACCAGCAAGGGGTGGGGGGTGGCAGACAGAACACCAGAGTTTAAATGGCTGTTTTCTAAATGCCAGGAATGACACACACCATGGAGAGTTAGTCCCTACTGTGTGCAGTGTATTCCTGGGCCACTTCTGTGTTGCCTGGGAGGCAGATTGTATCTTAGACTTTCACAGCTCTAGTGCCCAGAGAATTCCCTGGAGTGTTCATGAACAAGTCCCTGAAGTTTCCATTTACAAAGTCAAGCAAAGGCCCAGGAATCAACATTTCCCCATAGTGCCCAACTGCCGCTGCTAATTTAGAGGCCACACAGTGAACATAAACCTCATTCATTGTAAGCCGCCCTTCCCTTACCTCAGTGGCGAGTGTCTCTCTGGGTGGAATGGGACGGAGAGGTCACCTCAAGGTCCTTATTTGTCACCTGGGGATGTCTCAGAAACTAAATCTTAGTAGTCACATTGTCCCTTGTAGAATTTGTGCTTCCCAATTGAAAGATAATTCTGCTGAAACCCGGGATTGAACCAGGGACCATTAGATCTTCAGTCTAATGTTCTCCCAACTGAGCTATTTCAGCTCGGATAATATGAACTAACTAGTACCCTCAGAGCTCCCAGGGACTAAACCAACAACCAAAGAGTAAACATGGTGGGACTCGTGGCTCAAGCTGCTTATGTATAGCAGAGCATGGCCTAGTTGGTCATCAATGGGAGGAGAGGCCCTTGGTCCTGTGAAGGTTCTATGCCCCAGTGTAGGGGAATGCCAGGGCCAGGAAGCGGGAGAGGGTGGGTTGGTGGTGGTGGTGGGGGAGACAGGGGTTTTTTTGTTTTTTGTTTTTTTTATTTTATTTTATTTTTATTTTTATTTTTTTCGGAGGGGAAACTGGGAAAGAAGATATCATATGACATGTAAATAAAGAAAATATCTAATTAAAAAAAAGAAAGATAATTCTGAAAAGATGCCTTTATCTATGAGAAGCCTTCTTTTCCTGTGGCTCAGGCAACATAGCCCTTGTTTATAAACCCTGCATTCCTCTAGCATTGGCTTTCAGAACTTGCCAGTGCTCGTGACTTAAATCATGGCAGTCTTGTAAGAAGAAAGAAAATGACTACATTCACTCAGACACCCCCCCTCCCAGCTGCTCATCCCAGAGTCTGTCTGTGCTTTGGCTCCCTCCCTGGTGAGCCTAGGAGTCCCAGTGAAGAAGGCCCAGTGCAGCACACAGCTGCTCTCTCAGCAGCTGCCTCTGAGACCTCCCCTGTTCTCATTCTGTCACTGGCCAGAAGTACACAGTGGTCCTTCTACAGAGCCAAGACAGAGGCCACTCTGGACATGCATGCCAGCAGCTGAGACAGACACATCTGTGAGGCAGAGTCAAGGGAGCCTTTGGGACGAGGAGCCAGCTGAAGGTATCCATTGTTCTGAAGGCACACGGGGCATGTCAGAGCTCTAGAGTGAAAGACTGAGTTAAGATGAGAAAGAAGCAGAAGTCAGTGTTTGGCTGGGACACCGGAGCCAATGTGGTTATATCCTTCCTGTCTATAAATTAATCTCTAAGACTCCACTCCAGGAAGTACAATCACTGAGACTGACTGATGGATGGCCTTGACGACCAAAGGAACATCAGTAAAGTGTGAGCCATTCAGTCACTGTCAGGATATAAGGCCAGACACATAATCAAATACCTAGACACTCCGGGTCTGTCTTACAAATTCTTGATCCCGGTCCTTAGGGGTTTTGTTTGTTTCCATTTTGCTGGTTTTGTCTATTTAGGTTCGGATGTTGGTTTTGGTTGGTTGGTTGTGGGTTTTGTTCAGAAATAGTCTTGCTTTGTACGTAGCCCGGATGACCACTTGGAATTCACCATGTATTGCAAGGCTAGCTTCAAACTCATGCTAGGCTAGGTAATGCCTGCTTCAGCCTGCCAAATGCTAAGACTACAAGTGTGAGTGACTGAGTCCAGTCTGCAAAATGTTTTAAAAGATAGAGACCAGCTTTATCTTTCTTTATGTGTCAGAGCTTAGGGACTTCAGCTAAAGAGAACAATAGTCCAACAGTTACCAGAACACAGGGTCTTGGACTCAGGGGTGTGTTCTGTCACAGTTTTATCTTTGTTTCTAACCCACATTAATATTAGGAAAGCAAAACACTGCCTTTGCTCATTAGCAATCCTTTCAACTATCTGTGCCACTAACTAACCACTATGTGAAGAACTCTGTCTCATGCCAGCATGATGAATGTTGGCCCAAGCAGTGACCTGTCCTATCTGCATAGCAAGAATGTTTTATCCAAATCTTTGGAAATACAAGGAGTCACGTTTGTGGGCTTTGGCTCCCATTTGCTTAATTCCTTTTCTCCTAACGTGTACCTACCTATTCTGTTTTTACAAAGATATTAGGCATCGCTATAGAGTTAAAAAAAAAAAAAAAAAAAAAAAACCCATGGAAAGCTGGGCGGTGGTGGCACACATCTTTAATCCCAGCACTTGGGAGGCAGAGGCAGGCGGATTTCTGAGTTCGAGGCCAGCCTGGTCTACAGAGTGAGTTGCAGGACAGCCAGGGCTACACAGAGAAACCCTGTCTCGAAAAACCAAAAAAAAAAAAAAAAAAATGGAAGATACTCAGCTCAGAGCAGTCCCTGAGCCTGGGTAGCATATCACAGAAAGCATTCTCTGCTTGTGTGGAGTCAGTGATGAGGCTCTCCTGACATTAGCCATAGCCAGTCTCATATCTTTTTACTGCTGTAGGCCGCTCAGGTCAGGAATCTGAGAAGACTTGATTTCATTCCCATGATTCTGGTGTCCAGCCTATGTATATTCTCATGGCCAGCCAGACATGCAAGAAATAAGGGGACAGGACACCGGAGACTTGAGTTTGATCTGGCACCTCATCGTTTTCATGACATTGTATTGGCCCAAGTAAGTCAGAGGACCAGCCTAGATCCTTGGAGAATAAAGACAAAAACCTTTAGTGAGAGGAATGGTAGGTCATATGCCAGAGTATTCACAGCTAGGAAGAAGTAAAGGATCTATTAGGCATCAAATGAAACAATCTATCATAACAAGATCCTCCTCTACTGTTACTTCTGCAGGATGCCAGGTAACTCAGGAGACATACTTGGGTCAGGCAGTGGTGGTACACATCTTCAGTACCAGAACTCTGGAGGCAGAGACAGGCAGATCTCTGAGTTCAAGGCCAGCCTGGTTTATAGAGTAAGTTCCAGGACAGCCAGGGCTACACAGAGAAACCCTGTCTTGAACAGAGACAGAGACAGACAGGCAGAGACACAGAGACAGAGAGAGACATGGAGAGGCCTCTCTTAACCCATTAAGATACCTGCGGGGAAGGGTGGAGACAGCACATCTGACCAACCAAGAGACTGACTGGCTCTGGCAGAGCTTTGTCCATAGAGGGAAACCCAGCCAGAGGCGGGCTGTGCCTGAATGTGAATGAAAGTTTGGAAAGGAAGCCACTTAGACTCTGTTGTGGTGATGCAAGCTGAGAGAAGCATATGATCATTGAGTCTTAGGAGCCAGTTCAGATCGTGTCTTGAGGTGGAGAACACAGAGGGTCAAACTAGACTTTTCTATCACATTCTCATTGAGTCGACAACATTAAGCTTAGGGTAACCAGAGCACTACAGCCTCTAATGACAGAATCGTAGAGGCAAGAGTCACAGCAGAATCCCCTCAGCTCTTGGCTAAGGATCATTCTTACGGCAAAGCATTGCTACTTCCTGGGGCCAATAGGGAAAAGGTCTAAAATAGGCTCTGCATTCTTGCCCATGAAACTTCCTTGATGTGCTCTTAATTAGCAAGGCTGGCTCAGTCTCTAGGAGCAGACAGACAGGCATCCCCCTTATCCCGTGATAGCCAAGAGCAACCTAACCTGTCTTGCAAGGTTTGGGGCCATGTTAGCATGCCTGACTGTTGAGGTAGGGGTAGAGAAAGAAGCTGGCATAGGGGATTTAATAACAAAGTTAAAGGAATTTGCCACTTACTAACAAAGTTAAAAGAATTCCTTTTGCTTAAGGCTCATTTAACTGCCTGGCTTGCTCTGGTAAACACTATATACTGAATGTCTTCCACATGCTGAGACGTCTACTTCTTGCACCACGGCAAAGGGGGACACACACACTATCACTTGTCAAGCTTGAGAAACAGCCTTATAGACACAGGTAGAGGTAATAATAAAAATCCTGCTGCTATCCACTTCTGAAGTACTAAAGATGATGTGATTAACTGATCCATGATCTGACCCCTTTGTGCTCAGAGACAAAGGCTGAAAACCCTCATGGCCTATGGTCTATCTCTGAAGACAGACCCTGAGGTGGTCCTGGGCCAGCAGAGATAACTCCTATCTGCTTCAGGGAGCAAGTCAAGAGCAGGCGGCTCTGTAGGCACCTGGGGTAGTTGTCCCAGTGTAGATGGCATAGTTGATCATGAGGTTTTCTTGTCTACATCCAAATGGGTTCCTCGTCCCCTGTGCCTGGCTATGAGGCTTCTTTGGGTCTCTTCTAGGGGCATCCTTTTCTCAAAATTCAAAATGGCTATCTACCTAAGGATACCTGTGATACATGCAAGTCTGTATATCAATATACATATGCAGTTCAAGTGAAATGCATCCATCTAGGGCAGACAATACTCCCGCAACGTGCCATATCCTACCTAACAAAAATCCCAACACCAGGCATGAGAAGTCCTCTTTTGAGTTTGTTGTTCAGGGTTATCCAAGAGAGTCCCAGAACATTATATCTCTTGCTTTTGGTTGCCCTCCAGAGGTAGATGGTAAGTCCCTACTGCTGAAGACACCAGGCGTTTTGGATACAGGATCCATAGGATCCACACTAGATCTGACCCGAAAGCCTCCTCCCTGGGGACGAACTTTCATGGCCAGAAGCAACTTCCGAGCTTTCAGAGGAAGGAAGTAATCAGAAGTCCTACCCAGCTCTGATGCCCGTAAACAGTGTGGCACAAAGGCCCTCGAACTACAGTAATGGCACACTTACCATTAACCGACAGCTCTCTAATTAGGTGTTAGGCCCATTCAACAAGAAGGAAATCATGCCTGGTACTGGAAACTTAGCCAACCATTGGGGCTGGGACTTGGCAGGGGCGGTGAGGGGGTGCTACTGAAATCATGGATTTTGGAGGAGAACCTACAACCACCACTTGACTAAACCAGCACAGTCCCTGACTGCATTTTAAAATTTGTCATTTATATCCACAGAAAAATATAGTCTTTTCTCTCATCAAGGAAACTTCTCTTTGTGACAAAGACTATTATAGAGACCACAACTATCGAAATGCAGAGTTGTGAAGCCCATTTCCAACTGATACACCTACACCATGATTCCTATGTCTGAGGCTCAGAGATCACTACAGAAGAGGACCAGGAAGTTTTCCGTGAGATTGTGTCTGCTGGAAATGTCAGAGAAGCTACGCACCCATGCACTCAAGTGAAGTCTCACCCACGAAGGCCTAAACAACACCTAAACAGGGATGCACCAATAGAGATGCTAATGTGGAAGAGGAAAAGCCAGTGAGGTCCCAACCCTAGACAAAGAACTACAGGCAACTAAAGAAAGCTCATCTTCCCCAGGGAAAAGCACATCAATTGGTGTCCAATACCAGATGCTCAGCCCCGGAAACACATATATACAGATAACATTATAGAGCTCAAACAGGCTGTATTTGTATTTAGGAACACACACATACACACACCATCAACAGTAATGAAAGAAAAAGAGGCTATGAATCTGAAAGAGTGTATGGGGGGCATACATGATGAGAGTGTTTGCTGGAGTTAAAAGAGAAGGAAATGACACCATTATACGCTCAAATTTTTTTTTAAATAATTTAAAAAATAAGAAATACCTCTCCCCACAAAAGAATGAAAACAGAAAGCAGAGGCAGCTTTCTTTGATGGGCTAAGGGAAGGGGGGATGCCTGGAACAGAGCACAGTATGGAACCTACCCATCAAGGGTGAGTCTGCACAAGGCTCAAGGTAAGTGTCAAGGGAGCGGGCCACACTTCTGAAAGATATTTTTATAAGAAATAAAGAAGCCAAGAGTTGGGGACACAAATTTCATCCTTATCGGAGAAAAGGAGAGGCAGCTAGTTGAGTCAACAACTACCATAAAATAAGACATCAAGTTAAAACAACCCCCAGGAGACATTAAGCCAAGAAAATGTTTATCCAGTTGAATCAACTAAGTAGACTTTGTTCAATAGATAAACTGAGTCAACACCATAGTCCCTCTATAAGGAGACTAGTAAAGGGACCTGAGAAGATATGTGTCCTCAGATCCCAGTCAGTTTCAGAGACAACCATACTTCCAAGCCAGACCAATTTGTTCCTCGGAGTGCTGACCCATAGGCTCCCCTTAGTGGCCAGTTATGAACACACCCACACTCTAGCTATCCTAATGAGCTTCTCAAACAGGATGTAGACTTTATAAAAACAACACATTTGCAATCGTAGGTTGTCCTGCATAGAGCAGCAGTATCACTTCATAAAGCTCTACTTGTGCATGTACCGTGGGTAACAAAGTAAAGTGTAGTTGTCCCGGTGAACAGAATAAAGGTTTGAAACGTTCGCAAAGCCAGATAGAGAACACAACCATCCACAGCTGCTCAGGGCAGGGAACAAAGAATGGAATCATCTACAAGCGCTCATCTGGACTTCTTCTGGTCACAGATTTGTGGGTGGGGAGAAACGCCAAAGCAGGAGGGCCAGTCCCTGGCCACGGAGGGACGAAGGAGACCACCAACCAGCCACACAGAAAAGAAAAGAAAGAGAAAGGCTGAGTTGCAACATAGCAGGTGCCTGGGCCCAAAGCTGCAAGGGTTTGCAAGGACAGGCAGAGAGGGCTGTGGGAACACAAGCACAGGCAGAGGGCTGTGGGAACAGGACACTGGGCTGGGGAGTTCGCCCTGAGCCGTGTCAGGAAGGAAATGATGGGCACCAGGCTGGTGTAGGAACAGCATTTGCTTACTTCCAGCAGGCCAGAGCTGGGTAGGGTGTGTGTGTGCGCAGGAGAGGGGGGGGGGGTGGGGGGGGGGGGTGGGGGTGGGGGTGTCCCGGCCTCTGGGTTCCTTTGGGAAACTATTATTGTAACCCTGTTTCCTCTCTGTTTTC